>JACEEZ010006673.1:0-22500 GCA_016584305.1 Chionoecetes opilio
TCCCTCCATCGAAGCCTATTTTTACCATCAGCATCACACTGTACTATATTTTTTCACACGCACCAAGTCCTATTTTCACGTCAGTACCACTTTTTTTTCCTTCATCCTACCCATCGAAGTATTTTTATTTTTATTACCATTGAAACCGTATTTTTGTAACATCACCACCACTCTTTAATATATTTTACCTCTCGCCATTTCACCATCAACACCACTATTGTTTTTCCTTTTCTTCCTACAGCTAACTCTAATACTATTTTAACTATACTTAACTATATTAACTATTATATAGCTATTTTACCATCAACACCATCTTTATTTTCCTTCTTCCTACCGTAGATAACACTAAAGTCGCCAGTCACTTGCCACTGCACTAATGTCACCAGGCACAATATATTACGAATTATTGCATCACTACAGACTTTTATGTGCCACTGAAGACATGTAGTGTGATGTACATAATATAAACTACTGTGTATCATCTTCAGTGACACATAGAAGTCTGTAGTGATGCTAAAATTCGTAATATATTGTACCTGGCGACATTAGTGCAGTGGCAAGTGACTGGCGACTTTAGTGTTATCTACGGTAGCCGTCAGACCTTTTTTTACCATCATCACCACTATTTATTAATATTTTGCACACTGACTAACTTCTCTTTCACCACCATCACCACCACCACTATCTCAGTATTCCCTCGTTAGTCCTATCTTCAGCCACACACACACACACACACACACACACACACACACACACACACACACACACACACACACACACACACACACACACACACACACACACACACACACACCTCCCCTCGCCCTCCTCTACATATTAATAGCCCTCATTATCTGTAGCATTATCACCTCCCAGCGGCTATCCTCAACTCTTCTTATCGCCGAATTTAAAAAGCAATAAGGTCGCTATCTCTCCTAAGTGTCTCGGGGGATTTTCTTGAGAGGCACACACACATTTTTGCACACTATAATATACCCTCGTTCAGCTTCTTTAAGGGACCGTCTATATATATTCTTTTTAACACCCGTCTTATCAGTTGCTTCATAATCCTGAGGTTCTTTAGTCAGAGCGGAGTCAATAGGGAGTGTTTACCCCTTCACGCCCAGATCTTTCCTTTGCTACATAAAATTATCTGTTGTTAGCCATAAAATTACGAAAAGTGACTAAATATACCAAATTAGATAGTGGACAAGGTTACTAAACAGGTCATAGCTATAGAATATTGCTTATAGTCACTAAACATCGTCTAATGGTACCCAAATTGCAATGGAAATAACGTTATGGGTCTCAAGAGGTTAAGGAAAAGTTCTATATATTCAATCAATCAATCATTGGGGGCATACGCCGGGGGGCGCGTCGCCTCGCCCACCCTACGACGCCACTCCCGGGGGTCACCACGTGCAAGTTCCCATGCAGGCTCCTTTCCCATACCAAGCAGCTCTCGACAAGAAACATCAACTTGCCCCAGCCACGAGCCTTGTGGGCGCCCCCTTGGCCTCCTCCACGCCGGATTGTCTCTTACAGATACAACCCGATGGGAAGGATCGGTTTCAGGGTAGTGTGCCACATGCCCATATAGCCGAAGTTGGCGCTGACGAACTATGCAGGTAATAGGCCTCGATTCAGTCTCACGGTGCAATCGCTGATTTGACACGTAATCATCCCAGCGATACCCCCATGATTCTGCGAAGACACCTATTACCAAAGGCATTGATTCGTCTCTTCAAGTCACTTATTTATGTCCATGTCTCACAACCATAGAGTAAACAGGATCACAAGCGACTTGAAGATCCGGATCTTTGTCCTTCTGCACAGGTCCCGGGACACGCCAAATACTCCCGCTGAGCGAGTCCATAACACCGTGGGCTATGCCAATCCGTCGTAAGACTTTTTGACGTGACCCGCCGTCATTATGGACTGCGCTACCAAGGTATGTAAAACTTTCCAAGATCTCAATGTCCTCGCCACAACGCATGAAACAGACTGTACTGCTTCATCTAGTAAGTCTCCAAATACCTGGACCTTGGTCTTGAGCCAGGAGACCTCAAGTCCAAAGGCTTTGCCTCCTCGTGCAGCGCCTCGAGAGCCATCACCAGGACCTCCAGCGACTCAGCAAAGATTACTGCATCATCGGCAAAAACAAGATCAGTGATCTTGGTGTTGCCGACGGATGCTCCACAATCACTTTGATCTACAACCTTGTCCAATACCCAGTCCATACAAGCGTTGAAAAGTGATGGGGCAAGGACGCACCCCTGCCTCACTCCTGTATTCACAGGAAAGAAGCTGGATACACCTCCCCCACACTTCACAGCACTCTCAGTCCCAGAATACAGACCAGTTATCAAACCAACAGTCCTTGCAGGAATCCTATATATTGAGGCGGTGAAAGTCTATAATTTAATGTGTAAACGTAAAACTCAGAAAATCTAAATGAATTAAAATAAAAAAATGAATAAAATGACGAATAAATGAAAAACTAAGAAAACGAAGGAAATCTAAGAAACTAATCCATTGAATATTACAAAAAATCCTCACTTTTTTGTCTTTGGCGTTAAAATCAAGACCATAATTCATGAAAATAAAAATAAAAATCATTACTATATTAGATCCTCCGCGTTAAAATCAAGAAAATAGTTCATGAAAATAGAAAAAAAAATCATGATAGAGAGAGATGAGAGAGAGAGAGAGGAGGAGAAGAGAGAGAAGAGAGAGAGAGAGAGAGAGGAGAGATGGGGAGAGAGAGATGAGAGAGAGGAGAGAGATGAGAGATGTATAAGATGGTCTCCTAGGGATCCAATAAGGACTTCCCTGCCTTTTTTTTTCTCTCTCTCTTCTCATCTCTCTGTCTCATCTCTCTCTCTCTCTCTCTCTCTCTCTCTCTCCTCTCTACCTATCTCTTTTTTTCTCTCTACGCCATCTATCTATCTTTCTCCTTGTATTTCTCTCTCTCTCTCTCTCGCCTCTCGTCTCTCTCTCTCTCTCTCTCTCTCTCATCTCTCTCTCTTTTCTTCCCCTCTCTCTCTCCTCTCTCTCTCTCTCTCCTCTCTCTCTCCTCCTCTCCATCCTCTCTCTCTCTCTCTTCCTCTCTCCCCCTCTTTTTTTTTCTCCTCTCTCTCTCAAACCCAAAGAGGATTGGATGCCGAATTGGACTCAGATTTCATTAGTCGCCACCAGGATTTGAAGATGGGATTGTGTGACCTCCTCTCACCTCGCGGCCATCTTGACGGAGAGAGAGAGAGAGAGAGAGAGAGAGAGAGAGAGAGAGAGAGAAGAGAGAGAGAGAGAGAGAGAGAGAGAGAGAGAGAGAGAGAGGAGAGAGAGAGAGAGAAGAGAGGAGAGAGAGGAGAGAGTGTGTGAGAGAAAGATACGGACAGACAGACATACATATAGACAGACAGAGAGAGAGAGAGAGACAGACAAAAAGAGAGATATAGACAGAAAGAGAGAGAGAGAGAGAGAGAGAGAGAGAGAGAGAGAGAGAGAGAGAGAGAGAGAGAGAGATGAGAGAGAGAGAGAGAGAGAGAGAGAGAGAGAGAGAGAGAGATACGGACAGACATACATATAGACAGACAGAAAGAGAGAAACAGAGAGAGAGATGAGAGAGGAGAGAGAGAGAGAGAGAGAGAGAGAGAGAGAGAGAGAGAGAGAGAGAGAGAGAGAGAGAGAGAGAGAGAGAGAGAGAACGATTGGTATATTCTGGTTTCCTCTCTCTCTCTTTCTCTCTCACAAATTCAAAAGCTTAAAAAAAGAAATGAAGCTTAAAAGATCATGACATTTTTTTTCTTTTCACTCTCGCTTTTCTGGCCTATTTCTGTCTTTTTTTCTTCATTTTTTGCGACATGTTATCTTGCTTTACTCTTGGGGGTCAGGATTTTTTTTTCTTTTCCTAGTTTTTATCTTTTCTTTTATCTTTTCCTGTACTGTTATCTTTTATTTGTATTTTTTTCTCTCTTTCCTGGTCTATTTAATCTTTTTTTTCTTCTTTTTCGGACCATATTATCTTTTCTTTTTTCATTTTTATCATTTCTTTCATTCTTTTTTATCTTTTCCTGTACTGTTATCTTGTATTTTCATTTTTTTTTCTCTATTTCCTGGTCTATTTTAGTCTTTTTTTCTTCCTTTTCGCGACATGTAATCTTTTCCTATTTTTTTTTTATCATTTCTTTTCTTTTCTTTTAATTTTCCTGTACTGTTACCTTTTATTTTTATTTTTTTCTCTATTTCCTGGTCTATTTTCATCTTTTTTCCTTCCTTTTCGCGACATGTAATCTTTTCCTGTATTTTTTTTATCATTTCTTTTATTTATTTTATTTATTTTATCTTTTCCTGTACTGTTATCTTGTATTTTCATTTTTTTTCTCTATTTTCTGGTCTATTTTAGTCTTTTCTTCTTCTTTTTCGCGACATGTAATCTTTTCCTGTATTTTTTTTTTCATTTCTTTTCTTTTTTCTTTTAATTTTCCTGTTGTTTTATCTTTCATCTTAATTTTATTCTCTCTTTCCTGGTCTATTTTAATCTTTTTTCCTTCTTTTTCGCGACATGTAATCTTTTCCTGTATTTTTTTTATCATTTCTTTTCTTTTCTTTTAATTTTCCTGTACTGTTATCTTTTAATTTTATTTTTTTCTCTATTTTCTGGTCTATTTTCATCTTTTTTCCTTCCTTTTCGCGACATGTAATCTTTTCCTGTACGCTTTTTTTTTTCTGTGTCGTCAGGTACAAGCGAAAAACATCATTACTTTTTTTTTTCTTTTTTTTTCTCTCTTTCCTGGTCTATTTAATCTTTTTTTTCTTCTTTTTCGGACCATATTATCTTTTTTTTTCTTCATTTTTATCATTTCTTTCATTCTTTTTTATCTTTTCCTGTACTGTTATCTTGTATTTTCATTTTTTTTTCTCTATTTCCTGGTCTATTTTAGTCTTTTCTTCTTCTTTTTCGCGACATGTAATCTTTTCCTGTATTTTTTTTTTCATTTCTTTTCTTTTTTCTTTTAATTTTCCTGTTGTTTTATCTTTCATCTTAATTTTATTCTCTCTTTCCTGGTCTATTTCTGTCTTTTTTCCCTTCATTTTCGCGACATGTAATCTTTTCCTGTATTTATTTTATAATTTCTTTTCTTTGCTTTTAACTTTTCCTGTACTGTTATCTTTTATTTTTATTTTTTTCTCTTTTTTTCCTGGTCTATTTATATCTTTTTTCCTTCCTTTTCGCGACATGTAATCTTTTCCTGTACTCTTCTTTTTTTTCTGTGTCGTCAGGTACAAGCGAAAAACATCATTACTTTTTTTTTTCTTTTTTTTTCTCCCTTTCCTGGTCTATTTCTGTTTTTTTTTTTCATTTTCGCGACATGTAATCTTTTCCTATTTTTTTTTTTTATCATTTTTTTTCTTTTCTTTTAATTTTCCTGTACTTTTTACCTTTTATTTTATTTTTTTCTCTCTTTCCTGGTCTATTTTCATATTTTTTCCCTTATTTTTCGCGACATGTAATCTTTTCCTGTGTTTATTTTATCATTTCTTTTCTTTGCCTTTAACTTTTCCTGTACTGTTATCTTTTATTTTATTTTTTTCTCTCTATTTTCTGGTCTATTTTCATCTTTTTTTCTTCCTTTTCGCGACATGCAATCTTTTCCTGAACTTTTTTTTATCTGTGTCGTCAGGTAGAGGCGAAAAATATCATTACTTTTACCTTTTATCATTAATTTTTTTTCTCTTTCCTGGTCTATTTTTGTCTTTTTTCTTTTTTGCGACATGTTATCTTTTCTTTTTTCATTTTTATCATTTTTTTCATTTTTTCTTTTAATTTTCCTGTACTGTTACCTTTTATTTTTCATTTTTTTCTCTATTTCCTGGTCTATTTTCGTCATTTTCCCTTACTTTTCGCGCCATGTAATCTTTTCCTGTACTCTTTTTTTTATCTGTGTCGTCAGGTAGAGGCGAAAAACATCATTACTTTTGCTTTTCTTTCTTTTTTCTCTCTTTCTTGGTCTATTTTCATCTTTTTTCCTTCTTTTCCGCTACACAATATCTTTTCATTTACCGTTTTTATAATATCTTTTTTTTCTTTTACCTTTTCCTGTACTGTTATCTTTTATTATCATTTTTTTCTCTCTTTCCTGGTCTATTTTCGTCATTTTCCTACTTTTTCCACCACAGTATCTTTTCTTTTATAGTTTTTATCATTTCTTTCATCTTTTCCTGTACTTTCATCTTGGTCGCCAGGCAGGTTTCTTTCTTTTTCTCTCTTTTCTGGTCTATTTTTGTCTTTCCTTCCTTTTCGCGACACAGTATCTTTTCTTTTACCGTTTTTTATAATTTCTTTTCTTTTTTATGTCATCTTTTCCTGCACTTTTACCTTTTATTTTTCTTTTTTTTTCTTTCCTGGTCTATTTTCATCTTTTTTCCCTTATTTTTCGCGACATGTAATCTTTTCCTGTATTTTTCTTTTGCATTTCTTTTCTTTTCTTTTAATTTTCCTGTACTTTTATCTTTTATTTTCATTTTTCTTCTCTCTTTCCTGGTCTATTTTAGTCTTTTCATCTTTTTTTTTACCATATTATCTTTTCTATTGCCTTTTTTTATCATTTCTTTTCTTATTTCTTTCATCTTTTCCTGTACTGTTATCTTGTATCATTCTTTTTTTTCTCTATTTCCTGGTCTATTTTCATCTTTTTTCCTTCCTTTTCGCGACTTGTAATCTTTTCCTGTATATTTTTTTATCTGTGTCGTCAGGTAGAGGCGAAAAACATCATTACTTTTTCTTTTCTTTCTTTTTTCTCTCTTTCCTGGTCTATTTCTGTCTTTTTTCCTTCTTTTTCGGACCATATTATCTTTTCTTTTATCATTTTTATCATTTCTTTTCTTTTCTTTTCATTTTCCTGTACTGTTATCTTTTATTTTCATTTTTTTCTCTCTTTCCTGGTCTATTTCTGTCTTTTTTCCTTCCTTTTCGGACCATATTATCTTTTCTTTTATAATTTTATCATTTCTTTCATCTTTTCCTGTACTTTCATCTTGGTCGCCAGGTAGGTTTCTTTCTTTTTCTCTCTTTTCTGGTCTATTTCTGTCTTTTTTCCTTCTTTTTCGCGACACAGTATCTTTTCTTTCATCCTTTTTATCATTTCTTTCATTTTTTCTTTTTAATTTTCCTGTACTTTTATCTTTTATTGTTATTTTTTTCTCGCTTTCCTGGTCTATTTTTGTCTTTTTTCCCTCTTTTTCGCGACACAGTATCTTTTCTTTTATCATTTATATCATTTCTTTCATTTTTTCTTTTTAATTTTCCTGTACTTTTATCTTTTATTTTCATTTTTTTCTCTATTTCCTGGTCTATTTTCATCTTTTTTCCTTCCTTTTCGCGACATGTAATCTTTTCCTGTATATTTTTTTATCTGTGTCGTCAGGTAGAGGCGAAAAATATCATTACTTTTTCTTTTCTTTTCTTTTCTCTTTTCTGGTCTATTTCTGTCTTTTTTCCTTCCTTTTCGCGACACAGTATCTTTTCTTTTACCGTTTTTTAAAATTCTTTTCTTTTTTCTTTTAATTCTTCTGTACTTCTACCTTTATTCATTATTTTTCTTCTCTTTTCCTGGTCTATTTTTGTCTTTTTCCCTTCTTTTTCGCGACATATTATCTTTTCTTTTATAGTTTTTATCATTTCTTTCATCTTTTCCTGTACTTTCATCTTGGTCGCCAGGTAGGTTTCTTTCTTTTTCTCTCTTTTCTGGTCTATTTTACTTTTTTTCTTCTTTTTCGCAACATTATCTTTTTTTTTTACCGTTTTTATCAATTTTTTTCTTTTTTCTGTTATCTTTTCCTGTACTGTTATCTGGTTTTTTCTCTCTGTCCTGGTCTATTTTCGTCTTTTTTCCTTCTTTTTCCAGACATGTTATCTTTTCCTGAACTTTTATAATATTTTCTGGGTCAGGTTATCTTTTCTTTCAGCATTATTATCTTTTCCTGCACTTTTAGCTTTACATTTTTCTCTATTACTTATCTATATATCTCGTTTTTCTTTTCTTTTTCGAGACATGTTATCTTTTCCCATACTTTTATAATATTTTCTGGGTCAGGTTATCTTTTCTTTCAGCATTATTATCTTTTCCTGCACTTTTAGCTTTACATTTTTCTCTATTACTTATCTATATATCTCGTTTTTCTTTTCTTTTTCGAGACATGTTATCTTTTCCCATACTTTTATTATATTTTCTGGGTCATGTTATCTTTTCTTTCAGCATTATTATCTTTTCCTGCACTTCTAGCTTAACATTTTCTCTATTTCTTATCTATATATCTCGTTTTTCTTTTCTTTTTCGAGACATGTAATCTTTTCCTGTACTGTTATTTGTGTCGTCAGGTTATCTTTTCTTTCAGCATTATTATCTTTTCCTGCACTTATAGCTTTACATTTGTCTCCATTTCTTATCTATATATCTCGTTTTTCTTTTCTTTTTCGGGACATGTAATCTTTTCCTGTACTGTTGTAATCTGTGTCGCCAGGTGGATGCCAGATTAGCTAAGGTGGGAAAGAAAATGATTTGGGATGCAGGCAAGAATTTCAGATGACTGACCGCCGAATAGGAAAGTAGCAGAGAGAGAGAGAGAGAGAGAGAGAGAGAGAGGGAGACACCTGCCTACCAAACACTAACTTACCTCCCCACACGCACGCACACACAAACGCCGAATAGGAAAGTAGCAGACACAGATAGAGAAAGCGAACAAGAGAGAGAAGAGAGAGAGAGAGAGAGAGAGAGAGAGAGAGAGAGAGAGAGAGAGAGAGAGAGAGAGAGAGAGAGAGAGAGAGAGAAGAGAGAGAGAGAGAGAGAGAGAGAGAGACCTGCCTACCTACCAAGCACAAACCTAACTCCCCCTCCCCACACACACACAAACAGACAAACATAAAATACTAGATCAAACCCCACTTTCAATCCTTTAGGTAACTCTTAACAATTCTTCTATATTTTCAATTAATAATAAGTAACACATTTTAATCAATAAACGTAAGCTCCTTGAAACCCAGAGCGTAATTTCCATTGTAATTTGGCTACCATTACACGATTTTTAATGACTATCAGTCATATTTGAATAGATATGACCTGTTTAGTATCCTTGTCGACTAAAAAATTGGGTATATTCAGTTACTTTCCGTTATTTTTATGGCTGACAACACATGATTTTTTATAGCAAAGGAAAGATCTGAACGCGAAAGGGTAAATTTAACACAAATAAGAATCATGAACACATCTGTCTGTCTGTATACGGTCAAGCCTGCAAGAAAGCTGATGTTAAACTGGTGGCAGCGGCTTAACCCCTTCACGCCCAGATCTTTCCTTTGCTATATAAAATCGTCTGTTGTTAGCTATAAAATTACAATAAGTAACTGAATATACCAAATTAGTTAATGGACAAGGTTACTAAACATAGAATATTGCTTATATTCACTAAAAATCGTCTAATGATACCCAAAATACAATGGAAATTACGTTCTGGGTCTCAAGGGGTTAAGACTCGCTTCCTCTTAATCCATGATACAATTAGTGAGAGCATTCGAGGCAGTGTAATGGTGTGCTCTGTTCTGGCTGCTGGTATAGAGAAGAGCTGGTCGCCTATATACACTCGATGGGGTAATAAAGTTTGCTCGGTTGCTCAGTCTCTCTCTCTCTCTCTCTCTCTCTCTCTCTCTCTCTCTCTCTCTCTCTCTCTCTCTCTCTCTCTCTCTCTCTCTCTCTCTCTCTCTCTCTCTCGGCTCCCTACCAGTGAATTCCCTGAAGAGTAGTTAGAGAGTTTTTATGATAAAGTTGAGGGAGTGTTTGTGAGAGAGAGAGAGAGAGAGAGAGAGAGAGAGAGAGAGAGAGAGAGAGAGAGAGAGAGAGAGAGAGAGAGAGAGAGAGAGAGAGAGAGAGAGAGAGAGAGAGAGAGAGAGAGAGAGAGAGAGAGAGAGAGAGAGAGAGAGAGAGAGAGAGAGAAGAGAGAGAGAGAGAGAGAGAGAGAGACACACACACACAAGTGCAAAGTAAGGAATGGATTTTAAATGACAATTGAGTAACGACATAGACGCAGTAACTTTCGTATCATGGTGAATTGATTGCTGATGTTGAAGGTTATTGAAGAGACGTGGTGAGTGAGGTGACGGAATTGCAGTAGTAATAGGTATTGTAGTAATGAAGGAAATAATATATGTATGTATGATGGTGTGTTTGTGGCAGATTATAACAGTATACCTTAAGCCACAGTAGCTTTATCGTTGACGAGCCTAATACATGCCCTGCCCATCAACTCTACCTTCGATTGTGAGTGCATGGGAGGACACAGGGGGGCGGTATGAGCCTCTAATCACAGGCGTCACTATAAGAATCCTGCCTGCGCCACCACGGGCGAGGACCAACCATCACAGCCCTCAAGTGAACCTCCAGAGCCTACCATCCGAGCCCTGGGTCACCACTGCCTACAGGCGCTCTAGGCATAAATGTAAAATAAAATAAAAAAAAATAAAAAAAACAGTACCACACGAGTATAGATCAGGCCCTTCTACGAGTCTTTACACAGGACCACACGAGTATAGATCAGGCCCTTCTACAAGTCTTTACACAGCATCACACGAGTATAGATCAGGCCCTTCTACGAGTCTTTACACAGCACCACACGAGTATAGATCAGGCCCTTCTACGATCTTTACACGCACCACACGAGTATAGACAGCCTCTACGAGTCTTTACACAGCACCACACGAGTATAGATCAGCCCTTCTACGAGTCTTACAGCACCACACGAGTATAGATCAGGCCCTTCTACGAGTCTTTACACAGCACCACACGAATATAGATCAGGCCCTTCTACGAGTCCTTACACAGCACCACACGAGTATAGATCAGGCCCTTCTACAAGTCTTTACACAGCACCACACGAGTATAGATCAGGCCCTTCTACGAGTCTTTACACAGCACCAACAAAACAGTACCCACGAGTTTAGATCAGGCCTTCTACGAGTCTTTACACGACCACACGAGTATAGATCAGGCCCTTCTACAAGTCTTTACACAGCACACACGAGTATAGATCAGGCCCTTCTACGAGTCTTACACAGCACCACACGAGTATAGATCAGCCCTTCACGAGTCTTTACACAGCACCACACGAGTATAGATCAGCCCTTCTACGAGTCTTACACAGCACACACGAGTATAGATCAGGCCCTTCTACGAGTCTTTAACAGCACCACACGAGTATAGATCAGGCCCTTCTACAGGTCTTTACACAGCACCACACGAGTATAGATCAGCCCTTCTACGAGTCTTACACAGCCCACACGAGTATAGATCAGGCCTTCTACGAGTCTTTACACAGCACCACACGAGTATAGATCAGGCCTTCTACGAGTCCTTACACAGCACCACACAGTATAGATCATGCCTTCTACGAGTCTTTACACAGCACCACGAGTATAGATCAGGCCCTTCTACGAGTCTTTACACAGCACCACACGAGTATAGATCAGGCCCTTCTACGAGTCTTTACACAGCACCACACGAGTATAGATCAGGCCCTTCTACGAGTCTTTACACAGCACCACACGAGTATAGATCAGGCCCTTCTACGAGTCTTTACACAGGACCACACGCGTATAGATCAGGCCCTTCTACGAGTCCTTACATAGCACCACACGCGTATATAGCAGGCCCTTCTACGAGTCTTTACATAGCACCACACGAGTATAGAGCAGGCCCTTCTACGAGTCCTTACATAGCACCACACGAGTATAGATCAGGCCCTTCTACGAGTCCTTACATAGCACCACACGAGTATAGAGCAGGCCCTTCTACGAGTCTTTACACAGGACCACACGAGTATAGTTCACGCCCTTCTACGAGTCTTTACACAGGACCACACGAGTATAGTTCACGCCCTTCTACGAGTCTTTACACAGGACCACACGAGTATAGTTCACGCCCTTCTACGAGTCTTTACACAGGACCACACGCGTATAGAGCAGGCCCTTCTACGAGTCTTTACACAGGACCACACGAGTATAGAGCAGGCCCTTCTACGAGTCCTTACATAGCACCACACGAGTATAATCAGGCCCTTCTACGAGTCTTTACACAGGACCACACGCGTATAGAGCAGGCCCTTCTACGAGTCTTTACACAGGACCACACGAGTATAGAGCAGGCCCTTCTACGAGTCTTTACACAGCACCACACGAGTATAATCAGGCCCTTCTACGAGTCTTTACACAGGACCACACGAGTATAGCTCACGCCCTGTATGCTATAACTACGTCAATACAACTAGGTATATACACACACATACACATTAATCAGGGCAGGAAAAGCGTAACATGTCCCTGAAACATGTGAAATTTCTAACATTCCTGAGTCGTAGCTAAGAGAGATCCATTTGGTCAGTGTTAAAACAAAATACTAACTTTTATATTATGACTAAACTTTAAAATAGGACTACTGTACTATGACTATGACTAATGATGCTTTATTATAGGACTAAACAAATATGATTAAAACTTTGAGTTCTTAGTATTACCTGTCCTTAGAGATGTGATTACGCAACCCAACAATAAAGAGACGTTATTTACCTTGCCCAATAAGTGGTAGTGCACTCTTAGAAAAAAAGGGTAGGAAAAGGGTAGAAAAAGGGTGTTTGTAGTGATGAAATACTGCTACCCTTTTTCTACCCTTACAAATATACTCTTTCGGATCGACGCAAATATACCCTTTTGCAACCCTCTCGTCTAAAAAGGGTAGATAAAGGGTAGATGAAGGGTATAATCGGCAGCATCTACCCTCCAGCCTGGACATAGGGTTTAAAAAGGGTAGTGATGGTGCGATGTAACAATTCTACCCTTAATATACCCCTTATTTCTGAGAGTGTGATGTCCTTGGCTGACAAAGATGTGGTGATGGTGATGGCAGTACAGGCTGGAGGTTCGCATTAACCCCTTGAGACCCAGAACGTAATTTCCATTGTAATTTGGGTACCATTAGGCGATTTTTAGTGAATACAAGCAATGTTTTATAGATATGACCTGTTTAGTGTCCTTGTCGACTAACGAATTTGATATATTAAGTTACTTTTCGTAATTTTATGGCTAACAGCAGACACATTTTTATATAGCATAGGAAAGATCTGGGCGTGAAGGGGTTAAGGACTTGTACTACACATGTTACTGGTTTCTGTGGAGGAAATATGACATATGAAGAATGCAGTTAACTAAAACAACCCTAAATGATTACTTGACTATTATTTTTGTATGGCCCCTATGTAGTGTGATTAAGCTTATGATAAAGTACCCCCAACAGTAAAGAGACGTTATTTACCTTGCCCAATACGTGGTAGTGATGTCCTTGGCTGGCCTAAGATGCAGTGGTGGTGGTGGTGGTGCAGGGTAGAGGTTCGCATTAAAGACTTATTCCACAGACGTCACTAGATTATGTTGGGGGAAATAAGATATATGATGAATGTAATTAACTAAAACAATCATGAGTTATTACTGAACTGTTATTTTGAGGGTACCACACATGTCACTAGATTCTGTTGGAGGAATTAACCCCTTCACGCCCAGATCTTTCCTTTGTTATATTAGATAGATATTATAGTTTTAAGGCGCCGCAATCCTTTGTTATAAAAAAATCGTCTGTTGTTAGCCATAAAATTACGACAAGTAACTGAATATACTAAATTAACTAGTGGACAAGGATACTAAACGGGTAAAATCTATAAAATATTGCTTATATTCACTAAAAATCGTCTAATGGTACCCAAATTACAATGGAAATTACGTGCTGGGCCTCAAGGGGTTAATGTAATATACTAAAACTGCCATGATTATCACTGATATTTTTGATGGTACCACACATGTCACTAGATTCTGTTGGAGGAATTAAGTACCCCCAACAATGAGAGAAGTTATTTACCTTGTTAGTAGATGGTATAGTGATGTTCTTGACGAAGATATGGTACACTCTCAGAAATGGGGGGTATATTAAGGGTAGAATTGTTACATCGCACCATCACTACCCTTTTTATACCCTATGTCCAGGCTGGAGTGTAGATGCTGCTGATTATACCCTTCATCTACCCTTTATCTACCCTTTTTAGACGAGAGGGTTGAAAAAGGGTACATTTGGGGTTGGGAAAGGGTATATTTAGGGTTGCAAAAGGGTATATTTGTAAGGGTAGCAGTATTTCATCACTATAAACACCCTTTTTCTACCCTTTTCCTACCCTTTTTTTCTGAGAGTGTAGTGGTGGTGGTGGTAGAGGCTGGAGGTTCGCATTAAGGACTTATACCTCACACGTCACTAGAGTCTATTCACTTAAGCTGGATTCTTGGGAGCTGCTGGATGCCTACCCGAGTATGTAAGGACGTCGCTGATTGGCTGATGCGCGCGGGCTGGGTGGTGATGGTGGTGGTATTTTGGTAGCCTCAGCCAATCAGCGACGTCCTTACATACTCAGGTAGGCATCGAGCAGCTCCCAAGAATCCAGCTTAAGTGAATAGACTATAGATTATGTTAGAAGGAAAATAAAATATAAATAAAATATATGAAATAAATGATAGTAATAAGATAAGATAAGAGAAATAATAAGATAATAAGAAATAAAGTCATTAAGTAATAAATATAAGTATAGGATAAGTATAGAGGAGTAAATAAAGTAATAAATATAAGTATAGGATAAGTAAAGAGGAGTAAATAAAGTAATAAATATAAGTAAAGGATAAGTAAAGAGGAGTAAATAAAGTAATAAATATAAGTATAGGATAAGTATAGAGGAGTAAATAAAGTAATAAATATAAGTAAAGGATAAGTAAAGAGGAGTAAATAAAGTAATAAATATAAGTAAAGGATAAGTATAGAGGAGTAAATAAAGTAATAAATATAAGTAAAGGATAAGTAAATAAAGTAATAAATATAAGTAAAGGATAAGTATAGAGGAGTAAATAAAGTAATAAATATAAGTAAAGGATAAGTAAAGAGGAGTAAATAAAGTAATAAATATAAGTAAAGGATAAGTATAGAGGAGTAAATAAAGTAATAAATAAGTAATGTTAAGTAATAAAATAATAAGTAATAAAACTAAAGTTACCATGAATTATTGTCTCACTGTTATTGTTGATGGTCCTCCTACGTAGAATTCTAAAGGAAGCTATTGATAGGATACAGAGATTGAGTCTGTTAACTTTGTAAACATTTATATCTATGACCCATTAGGGATATACTATCAGTCTTCGAGGCAAAGATAGACATACTTTCGCTTATATAAAGAAACAGGAACACTCATAAACAAGGAGAAAGAAGGAGAAGAAGGAGAAGGAGAAGGAGAAGAAGAAGGAAGGAGGAGGTGAAGGAGAAGAAGAAGAAGAAGAAGAAGAAGAAGAAGAAGAAGAAGAAGAAGAAGAAGAAGGAGAAGAAGAAGAAGAAGAAGAAGAAGAAGAAGAAGAAGAAGAAGGAAAAGAAGAAGAAGAAGAAGAAGGAATCAGAGAGAGTAAGTAGGAGTGAGTAAGGAGAGAGTAAGAAGAAGAGAGTGAGGTGAGATTAAGAAAAGAGTAAGGAGAGTAAGAAGAAGAGAGTAAGGAGAGAGTAAGAAGGAGAGAGTAAGGAAAGAGTAAGAAGAGAGTAAGAAGAGGGAGGAGGTAGGAAAAGGAGTAAGAGAGAATCGAGGAATCGGGTGTGCAAGAAGACACCACCTTTGCACACACCGAGGCCTTAGGGAGAGCCAGTTAGCAGGGCACAGCACCGCTTGGGGAAATCAACACGGCACGGGAGACTCGGGTTGCTGAGGTCTGGAGGAGGAGGAGGAGGAGGAGGAGGGGTGTGGCTGACGGCGAGGAGGAGGGGGAGGGATGTGGCTGAGGAGGAGCGGGGGAGGGATGTGGCTGCCGGGGAGGAGGAGGAGGAGGAGGGATGTGGCTGCCGGGGAGAAGGTAGGAGGAGGAGGAGGAGGGGTGTGGCTGAGGGCAGGAGGAGGAGGAGGGGTGTGGCTGCCGGGGAGGAGGAGGAGGAGAAAGATGGGTGTGGCTGACAGGGAGGAGGAGGAGGAGGGGTGTGGCTGAGGGCAGGAGGAGGAGGAGGGTGTGGCTGCCGGGGAGGAGGAGGGGTGTGGCTGCCGGGGAGGAGGAGGAGGAGGAGGAGGGGTGTGGCTGAGGGAAAGAGGGGAAGAGTGTGGCTGACTGGGAGGAGGAGGAGGAGGAGGAGGAAGGGTGTGTGGTTGACGAGGAGGAGGAGGAGGAGGAGGGATGTGGCTAGGGGTGTGGCTGACGAAGAGGAGGAGGAGGAGGAGGAGGAGGAGGAGGAGGAGGAGGAGGAGGAGGAGGAGGAGGAGGAGGAGGAGGAGGAGGAGGAGGAGGAGGAGGAGGGGAGGAGGTAGGGGTGTAGTGAAGGTAATTGGAGAAGGAAAGACTACTGCCTCCGCCATATACAGTCTCGATGAGCCTGTTAAAGGAGTGGAAAGGTGGGGATGGAGGGGGAGAGGAAGGGGATGGTAGGGGAAAGAGGGGGAAGGAAGGGAAGGAGTAGAGGCGAGGGGAAGGAGTGGTGGAGGAAGGGAAGGAGTAGGGAGAGGAGAGGGGAAGAGAGGGAGAGAGGAGGAAGGAAAGGAGTGGTGGAGGAAGGAAAGGAGTGGTGGAGGAAGGGAAGGAGTGGTGGAGGAAAGGAAGGAGTGGTGGAGGAAAGGAAGGAGTGGTGGAGGAAGGAAGGGAGTGGTGGAGGAAGGGAAGGAGTGGTGGAGGAAGGGAAGGAGTGGTGGAGGAAGGGATGGAGTGGTGGCGGAAGGGAAGGAGTGGTGGAGGAAGGAAGGAAGTGGTGGAGGAAGGAAGGGGGTGGTTTAGGAAGGAAAGGAGTGGTGGAGGAAGGGAAGGAGTGGAGGAGGAAGGAAGGGAGTGGTGGAGGAAGGGAAGGAGTGGTGGAGGAAGGGAAGGAGTGGTGGAGGAAGGGAAGGAGTGGTGGAGGAGAGGGAAAGGAAGGGAGAGGAGAGGGGAAGAGAGGGAGAGAGGGATTGTAACAAGATAATTAGGTGACGAATTGCTGTTGTTATTGGCATTGTTATTGTTTTTGTAGTTGTTATCTGTATTATCATGATTGTTATAAGATGAATCTCAAGTACAGGGTCATTACGAGATTCTACATAAAAAATTCAAGGCTTAACAACTTAGTACATGAATTAAAAAATCAAATTACGTCATTTTCTACCCCATAAGAGAGTGTGAGTGTGAGTGTGTGAGTCTGAGTGAGTGTGTATGTGTGTGTGAGTGAGTGAGTGAGTGAGTGTGTGTGTGAGTGAGTCTGAGTGAGTGTCTGTGAGTGTGTGTGAGTGAGTGTGAGTGAGTGTGAGTGAGTGAGTGTGAGTGAGTGAGTGTGTGAGTGAGTGAGTGAGTGAGTGTGAGTGTGAGTGAGTGAGTGAGTGAGTGAGAGAGAGACACACAGAAAGAGATATGCTTAATAACTGCTGAAATAAAAGAGAAAAAGGAGAGAGAGAGAGAGAGAGAGAGAGAGAGAGAGAGAGAGAGAGAGAGAGAGAGAGAGAGAGAGAGAGAGAGAGAGAGAGACACAGATTGTTTCCTCAACCAGCGCCTTGAGTCGGCAATGTTATCAGACCGCAATTCTACCAAACATATCTTTTTTTGTTCGTACATGCAAATGGTGTCTGTGTTTTCCAAGTCAAGGCAGAAGTTAACCCCATCACGCCCAGATCTTTCCTTTGCTATATGAAATCGTCTGTTATTAGCCATAAAACTACGAAAAAGTAACTAAATAAACCAAATTAGCTAGTGGACAAGGATACTAAACAGGTCATATCTATAAAATATTGTTTATAGTCACTAAAAATGGTCTAATGGTGCCCAAAATACAATGGAAATTACGTTCTGGGCCTCAAGGGGTTAAGCCGTCTGTCGGGTCTTCACAGGCAAGACTGATAACCAAATAGGAAATCTCATCTTGGTGTTGACTTAGAAAAGATCCCAGACTCGCAATGGAAGGAGGGAGAGGAGAGGAAGGTGATACGGTATTTAGAGGAAGGGGAGAGGGCAGAGGAGGAGAGAAAGATGATGGAGGAATTAGACAAACAGGAGAGAGAGGAAGAGGAGAATGATGATGTGACGAACAAGAGAAGGAAGAGGAGGCGATAGATGGAAGAGAAGGATATGAAGATGATAGGGTAGATAGAGGAAGAGAAGAAGGAGATGATGTAGGATTTAGATGGAGAGGAGAAGGAAGAAGAGGAGATGAAAGAGAAGGATGAAGGATTTAGATGAAGAGGAGATGGAAGAGAAGGATGAAGGATTTAGACGAAGAGGAGAGGGAGGAGAAGGATGAAGGATTTAGACGAAGAGGAGAGGGAAGAGAAGGATGAAGGATTAGACGAAGAGGAGATGGAAGAGAAGAATGAAGGATTTAGACGAAGAGGAGATGGAAGAGAAGGATGAAGGATTTAGACGAAGAGGAGATGGAAGAGAAGGATGAAGGATTTAGACGAAGAGGAGATGGAAGAGAAGGATGAAGGATTTAGATGAAGAGGAGATGAAAGAGAAGGATGAAGGATTTAGACGAAGAGGAGATGGAAGAGAAGGATGAAGGATTTAGACGAAGAGGAGAGGGAGGAGAAGGATGAAGGATTTAGACGAAGAGGAGAGGGAAGAGAAGGATGAAGGATTTAGACGAAGAGGAGATGGAAGAGAAGAATGAAGGATTTAGACGAAGAGGAGATGGAAGAGAAGGATGAAGGATTTAGACGAAGAGGAGATGGAAGAGAAGGATGAAGGATTTAGACGAAGAGGAGATGGAAGAGAAGGATGAAGGATTTAGACGAAGAGGAGATGAAAGAGAAGGATGAAGGATTTAGACGAAGAGGAGATGAGAAAAGGGATGAAGATTAGACGAAGAGGATGAAGAGAAGGATGAAGATTTAGACGAAGAGGAGATGGAAGAGAAGGATGAAGGATTTAGACGAAGAGGAGATGGAAGAGAAGGATGAAGGATTTAGACGAAGAGGAGATGGAAGAGAAGAATGAAGGATTTAGACGAAGAGGAGAGGAAGAGAAGGATGTAGGATTTAGACGAAGAGAGAGGGAAGAGGAGATGAAAGAGAAAGATGATGTAGATAGATAGATAGATAGAAGATAGATAGAAGATAGGATAGGTTATGGTAGGATGTATATGATAGGTAAGGTAAGGTAAGGTAAGGTAAGGTAATAAGGTAAATATGCTTGCCGTCGCTGCTTGTTGCTTGCTCCCTACCGACACCTTTTCACAGTTTCCCCCTAATCCTGGTATGATAGGTTTGGTTATGATAGCATAGGATAGGATAGGAAGTATTGATAGGTCTGCTACCGTAGATAACACTATAGTCGCCACCTGCAGTGATGTCGCCAGCCGCCAAATATTACGAATGATAGCATCACTACTGCTGTATATGTGCCACTGAAGATGATACACAGTAGTTTATAATTATCATGACTGTATAATCTACCCTGTTTCAGCGTTGTTTTATGCTTTGTAGCTGCAAGTATATACGGTTTCAAATTTCACTACTCGTTTTTTTTTCGGGCGACGACGACGGCGGGAGGACACTCTAAACATAAACACTAGATGGCGACCTTAGTGTAGTCCGTTATTAACGTCGCCACTATGTTATATTTTTGTAATTTGTTCATTTATATCCATACTATAACACAGATGAAGGCACAAAATGACACAGACTCTCCAAATAGCCCCTTCTAACTTTCCTGAAATCATGGACGTAGAATTGTAAGTATTAACGCCACCACACGTCTGTAAATAAAAAAGAAACATTGTCCTGGCGACTTTAGTGTTATCTACGGTAAGGTGACGTGCTTGCCGACGCTCCTTGTTGCTTGCTTCACATCAACACCTTTTCGCAGGTTACATGAGTTTGCCCGTAATCCTGACCACTCCCGGCGCCGGAACAACACTATTACGCTCGTCACGGCAATTTGCGAGTAATTCACAGGGGAGATGGGAGCCGCGACACACTTCCTCCGCCACCCTGCAATTTCCTTCCAAAATCTGTCAATTTCAGTTGCAAAGAATTTCCATTATCGGGAAATTGAGCGATAAATGTACACACAAAAATGCGGGATTAAGTCAAGGTGAAAAGCAATTACGCGATTTCGTTACAAAATGATGCCTGTTTATCTCGTTACAAAATGATGCCTGTTTATCTCGTTACAAAATGATGCCTGTTTATCTCGTTACAAAATGATGCAAGTATAATGAGGTAAGGCGGGCAGGTCACGAGGTACGGCTGCCTTCATTGAGAGGTGGAAAGAGGCTATAAAGGAGGTCATACGCCGGGCCTCCTCGCGTCACAAGAGTAATTGTCGTGTAAATTACTGATGTTATTACTTATATATATATATATTATTGGTATTGATAAGATAATCCCATGCAACGCTTATTACCACACTTACTCATGGCATCCTCCTTACACTTCCTATTGGCCTCCTCGCGTCACAAGAGTTGTACACACTCAGAAATGGGGGGTATATTAAGGGTAGAATTGTTATATCGCACCATCACTACCCTTTTTAAACCCTATGTCCAGGCTGGAGGGTAGATGCTGCCGATTATACCCTTCATCTACCCTTTATCTACCCTTTTTAGACGTGAGGGATGAGAAAGGGTATATTTGGGGTTCGAAAAGGGTATATTTGGGGTTCGAAAAGGGTATATTTGGGGTTGGAAAAGGATAGCAGTATTTTATCACTACAAACACCCTTTTTCTACCCTTTTCCTGCCCTTCTTTTCTAAGAGTGTAGGTGTCATGAAAATCGCTGCTGTTATTATTGGTATAAGTTAATCCTCCACTTGATACCTAGGAGAGTGATCTACTTGTTTTCGCAAATCCCCAGTTATGTCAGGAGAGTAGCTATTATGATGACAGGAATGAGATCAAACTTGTCCAGGAATCTGATTTAGTCTACTAAGCCCTGATGAACCCAAACAAAATCGACCTTCCTCTCGTGCACAAACAAAATCGACCTTCCTCTCGTGCACAAACAAAATCGACCTTCCTCTCGTGCACAAACAAAATCGAGCTTCCTCTCGTGCACAAACAAAATCGACCTTCCTCTTGTGCACAAACAAAATCGACCTTCCTCTCGTGCACAAACAAAATCGACCTTCCTCTCGTGCACAAACAAAATCGACCTTCCTCTCGTGCACAAACAAAATCGACCTTCCTCTCGTGCACAAACAAAATCGACCTTCCTCTTAGATAGCTAGCAGTTAGATGTACATAGATGGCTGGTTTGGGTAACTAAACTAGACCCTTCACACAGACCGAACCTAACACAGACCTCGCATCCATGTGCACACTCAAGTCACTACAATGTCCCTTCACCTCGCCACCATAACCAACATGTCATTGTCGGGGAAGGTCGATTTTGTTTGTGCACGAGAGGAAGGTCGATTTTGTTTGTGCACGAGAGGAGGCCGATTTTGTTTGTGCACGGAGGAAGGTCGATTTTGTTTGTGCACGAGAGGAAGGCCGATTTTGTTTGTGCCAGAGAGGAAGGTCGATTTTGTTTGTGCACGAGAGGAAGGTCGATTTTGTTGTGCACGAGAAGGAAGGCCGATTTTGTTTGTGCACGGGAGGAAGGTCGATTTTGTTTGTGCACGAGAGGAAGGCCGATTTTGTTTGTGCACGAGAGGAAGGTCGATTTTGTTTGTGCACGAGAGGAAGGTCGATTTTGTTTGTGCACGAGAGGAAGGTCGATTTGTTTGTGCACGAGAGGAAGGCCGATTTTGTTTGTGCACGAGAGGAAGGTCCGATTTTGTTTGTGCACGAGAGGAAGGTCGATTTTGTTGTGCACAGAGGAAGCCGATTTTGTTTGTGCACGAGAGGAAGGTCGATTTTGTTTGTGCACGAGAGGAAGGTCGATTTGTTGGCACGAGAGAAGGCCGATTTTGTTTGTGCACGAGAGGAAGGTCGATTTTGTTTGTGCACGAGAGGAAGGTCGATTTTGTTTGTGCACGAGAGGAAGGTCGATTTTGTTTGTGCACGAGAGGAAGGCCGATTTTGTTTGTGCACGAGAGGAAGGTCG
This sequence comes from Chionoecetes opilio, assembly GCA_016584305.1. Classification (NCBI taxonomy): domain Eukaryota; kingdom Metazoa; phylum Arthropoda; class Malacostraca; order Decapoda; family Majidae; genus Chionoecetes; species Chionoecetes opilio. The sequence goes on from JACEEZ010006673.1 coordinate 22,103, forward strand.
ATTTTGTTTGTGCACGAGAGGAAGGTCGATTTTGTTTGTGCACGAGAGGAAGGTCGATTTTGTTTGTGCACGGGAGGAAGGTCGATTTGTTTGTGCACGAGAGGAAGGCGATTTTGTTGTGGCACGGGAGGAAGGTCGATTTTGTTTGTGCACGAGAGGAAGGTCGATTTTGTTTGTGCACGAGAGGAAGGTCGATTTTGTTTGGGTTCATCAGGCCTTGTTCCCTCGGTCGCCTGGCTCTGGCATTTTCACTCCCGGCGACAATAATGCCATAACGTTATGATAACAGAGTGCCGGTTTAGCGTGTGTGTGTGTGTCCTCGCAAACACTCCTCGACGCTATGTACATGCTGTTATCTGACTCTCCTATGACAGGTTAATCTATTTTTATTTGTCACA
>JACEEZ010006673.1:25000-100000 GCA_016584305.1 Chionoecetes opilio
TCACTGCATTTTCTAACATCACAACTGGGCGACCAAAATGTCTCCCAGTGATGGAAAACTGTCGCCCAGTAAGAACAATTTTAAGCTACTGGGCGACAAGATATTTGTTCATAAAATCCTTCCTGGATACAATGGTTCATCTTATCTGTGTGTGTTAGATCCAGAAGTGCACTCTTATTACTGCATAGGATCTTTATTTATACACAACATACAAAAGGCTGAAGTTGATGTATCCAAAAAACTATATATGAACAGGTAGGCCTTTCTTTACCTTTCTGGCTATCCAAAGAATGTCGCCCAGTAAGATTTGCTTGAAAAATGCACTGCTATTGCTGATGAAGCAACACTGTTCACGGCGACAACCTGATTCTGTATCTATGTGCTCTTTTTATTCTTGTATAGTCCCCCCTTCTATGTAACCCTCCCCCCCCCACTTTCCTTTAACCCTTGAGTCCCAGAACGTTATTTCCATCTTTTTTATATTAATAAAAGCGAAAGTGTGTCTGTCTGTGTGTGTGTGTGTGTGGTATAGGTTCCGCCCCCCGTGGCGCAAACACCTCATATGGCACATTTTTGGAATCAGGTTGACCAGGGGAAGGTCATAAGCCCACTTATGAGATGATCCGATCACTTCTTTTTTTCTTTTTTTTTTAGCAGCCTATTAGCGAGAATTGTGAAAACAAAAGTAGGTAGGTTGATGTAGGGTGATGGGTAATGGGTGAGTGAATGGGTGGGGTAATGGGTAATGGGTGTGGGGTGATGGGTGAGTGAATGGGTGGGGGGTGATGGGTGATAGGTGAGGGAATAGATGGGGGGTGATGGGTAATCTATAATAATATAAGCAAAAGTGTGTCTCTCTGTCTGTCTGTCTGTCTGTCTGGTGTGTGTGTGTGTGTGTGTGTGTGTGTGTGTGTGTGTGTGTGTGTGTGTGTGTGTGTGTGTGTGTGTGTGTGTGTTTTGTGTGTGTGTGGTCTGGTATAGGTTTCGCCCCCCGTGGCGCAATCAACTCATATGGCACATTTTTGGAACCGGGTTGACCAGGGGAAGGTTTTAAGCCCAATTATGAGATGATCCGATCATTATTATTTTTTTATTTTTTTAGCAGCCTATTAGCGATAATTGTGAGAAAAAAAAGTGGGTTTTCGAGAATTGAGGAAACCTTGATGTAGGGTGATGGGTAATGGGTGAGTGAATGGGTGGGGTGATGGGTAATGGGTGTGGGGTGATGGGTGAGTGAATGGGTGGGGGGTGATGGGTTGGGGGTGATGGGTGATGGGTGAGGGAATAGGTGGGGGGTGATGGGTAATGGGTGAGTGAATGGGTGGGGGGTGATGGGTAATGGGTGAGTGAATGGGTGGGGGGAATACATACATTTCTACATCCGTGATTTCAGGAAAGTTAGAAGGGGCTATCTGGAGAGTCCGTGTTTGGTGGGCCGAAGGCCCACCAAACACAGGTGGTGGGCCAAAGGCCCACCACTAATAGCCCTCCGCAGGAGCTAGCCAAAAAGTCCGCCCGGAGGGCGGCTTTGCGGCTAGTTGTAATATAACCACCATTAGACGATTTTAATGAGTATAAGCAACACTTTTTAGATTTGACCTGTTTAGTATCCTTGTCCACTAGCTAATTTGGTATATTCCGTTAATTTTTCGTAATTTTTAGGCTTACAGCAGACGATTTCATATAACAAAGGAAAGCTCTGGGCCTCAAGGGGTTAATATCGTATAACACATATCAATTGGCAATGCAGGAAAAAACTTCTTAAATAATATTGTAAACACATATCTATTGGCCATGCAGGAAAAAACATATCAATATCGTATAGTGCATATTACGTGGCATGCAGGAAAAATCTTCTTAATATCGCATAACGCATATTAATTGGCAATGTAGGAAAAAAACGTCTTAATATCGTTCCCTGATCTATAACATCATCGTTCCCTTATTTCATGACACCTTCCAATCGTGCAATCGTTAAACTATTATACTGCTGTTTGGTTTAATTAAGAACACGCTTAGATTAATATCCAGTATTCGAAAAGAGATTATATATCGTGAGTATGTGCTTAAACTTTTAATTGTGTTCATAGCCTAATGCTTGGTGCGCCGAATTTCAGTGTGAGTGTCCTAAGTTCGAGTCCTTGGAGTACCACATGTAGTCATTGACTTCATTTATTAGTTTTATTTAATTAGTGGGCTGGTGATATTACGAATTAACAGTTTTACCATATATAATATTAATAAATAATTAGTGATTCATGTCTTTACGACGACTGAGATTGCATACTCCTACACCACGCTTCCTGTATTGTATATGTAAATGTGTTGCCTTATTTAAATCATATAATAATATAGTTCTTACGACATCTAAGGGTATGATTTTGTTGGATACTATGCACCATGAAATGTATGGCTTTATAGAGTAGAACATAGAACATTTTCAAGTGAATGTGCCTTTGCCTACCGTAGATAACAGTAAAGTCGCCACCTGCAGTCATGTCGCCAGCCGCTAAATATTACGAATTATAGCATCACTACTGATTTGTATGTGCCACTGAAGATAATACACAGTAGTTTATATCATGACTGTATAATCTACCCTGTTTCAGCGCTGTTTTAAGCTTTGTATCTGCAAGTATATACGATTTCAAATTTCACTACGCGTTTTTTTTTCGGGCGACGACGACAGCGGTACGACACTCAGTAAATAAACACTAGATGGCGACTCTACTGTTGGTAGCCACTTTGTAGATATTTTTGTAATTTGTTCATTTATAGCCATAATATGACACAGATGAAGACACAAAATGACACAGAGTCTCCAGATAGCCCCTTCTAACTGTCCTGAAATCATGGATGTAGAACTGTAATTATTAACGCCACCACACGTCTGTAAACAGAAGAAAAAAATTGTCCTGGCGACTTAACTGTTATGTACGGTAGAACATGACGTACCCTACCCGTATACTGAAACACTGCTCCCTGGGTGTATAGTTGTTTGACAATATAGTACACGTATTCTGATCTTGGGTAAAACGTATATATTGTCAAACAACTATTCACCCAGGGAGCAGTGTTTCAGTGCGTATTTGTGCAGTGTAGCTACTCGGGCAAAAGTTGGCTGGTGAGATCGCTACACCGATCAGCTGTTTCCATGTAATGGCGGCGGGCGACATGTTACCCGGCGTCTATATTCACCGCTAAATGGCTATAATTTCCCCTACACACTACCTACACCCACCTAACCCACCCTGTACATACTAGATATATCACTCTACCTATACCTAGAAGCAATACAACGACACTCAACGGTAACACTAAAATATCGGCGTTTATATCTTACCTTGCTTGACATGGCGGCGGACGAGGATTCCCAGCCGACGAGTATAAGTTCCCCGCTAAATGGCTATAATTTCCTTCACACGTTCTGTACACCCGCCTATTTCACACTGTAGCGGCTTGAGGTATTACTGTACACACTGGTTATCGCCAAACACTGAGGCGTCACCTTTAACACTAAGTATCGGTAATAATTCGGCAGTTTCCAAACACGTCTTCTTGCCAACACTGAAGTAACGTTACGACGAGTAATGACTATTTTTTTATATATTTCAAATTAAACTTTTTATTCGTATCCCATTATTCTATAGCCTTCTTTAATTACTAATCAAAATAATTTTCTGTTATTACTATTAAACAATATGCAGCTTGTATGGCATTTGTCTGTTTTTTGTTATTAATAAATTAAAATGTATTGAATAAATCCCCGGGCAGCCTCCAACTGACGCGGAATTTCATTAGTTTGCCATTGATACATTTCGTTTTCTGATAAATGAATTAGCAGCATATATAAATGAGCGTTAACTAAATAAATAACATCATGAAATCGGGTATTTTTTCCAGATTGATGGTGTTATTTATTTAGTTAACGCTAATTTATGCATGCTGCTAATTCATTTATCAGATAACGAAATGTATCAATGGCAGGCTAATGAAATTCCGCTTCTATTCATAATTTCATATTCTCCATGTAAAAAGTTTTCGAGCAAAATATTAAATGACGAAGAGTTTAATAGACTATAAATTTCATGCATATTTCTTGAAAGTCTCATAATGGCAATTATTTTGTGTGTTTTACGTTTTTTTATTTGATAATATTATAGAACAAACATTTCCGAAGACAACAGTACATCTTTTAAACTGATAAACATATATTTGGTAGGGGAAAATTACCATTAGCTGGCAAACACGGGCGGCAAGTGGAGTTTGTTGGTCCTCCAGCTCGCATCTCCCGCGTCTGTCGCACCCACAACAAGGGCTGTGACGTCACGTGCAAGACACCTATTCTCATTTTTACTGTGTCTTCCATTAATAATTCTTGCTAGTACTATAATGGCAAGGCACATATAGATAATAAGGAACATTGAATAATAGTCTCATACATAATATTTTGAGGCCTTGGGTCACGTGTTATTGCTTGCATAGTATTAATGTTTAAAGAAATAACCTTCCTTCTCCTTCCAGACAATCCCTCTTATAGATTCTTTTACTTTATTCCTGGCACTCCTATAAATTCTCCTATAAATCCTCCTTTTATTCCTGGCACTCCTATAAATCCTCCTTTTATTCCTGGCACTCCTATAAATCCTCCTATAAATCCTCCTTTTATTCCTGGCACTCCTATAAATCCTCTTTATCTGGCATCTAAAATCCTCCTATAATCTCCTTATTCCTGGCACTCCTATAAATCCTCCTATAAATCCTCCTTTTATTCCTGGCACTCCTATAAATCCTCCTATAAATCCTCTTTTTATTCCTGGCACTCCTATAAATCCTAAATATAATAGAAAATCAGGAATCCATAAATATAATAGAAAAAGTCAGGAATTCATAAATATAATAGAAAAAGTCAGGAATCCATAAATATAATAGAAAAAGTCACGGACCCATAAATATAATAGAAAAAGTCACGGACCCATAAATATAATAGAAAAAGTCACGGACCCATAAATATAATAGAAAAAGTCACGGACCCATAAATATAATAGAAAAAGTCACGGACCCATAAATATAATAGAAAAAGTCAGGAATCCATAAATATAATAGAAAAAGTCAGGAATCCATAAATATAATAGAAAAAGTCAGGAATCCATAAATATAATAGAAAAAGTCAGGAATCCATAAATATAATAGAAAAAGTCAGGAATTCATAAATATAATAGAAAAAGTCAGGAATCCATAAATATAATAGAAAAAGTCAAGAATCCATAAATATAATAGAAAAAGTCAGGAATCCATAAAATAATAGAAAAAGTCAGGAATCCATAAATATAATAGAAAAAAGTCAAGAATCCATAAATATAATAGAAAAAGTCAGGAATCCATAAATATAATAGAAAAAGTCAGGAATCCATAAATATGATAGAAAAAAGTCAGGAATCATAAATATAATAGAAAAAGTCAGGAATCCATAAATATAATAGAAAAAGTCAGGAATCAAAAATAAATATAATAGAAAAAAGTCAGGAATCCAAAATATAATAGAAAAAGTCAGGAATCCATAAATATAATAGAAAAAGTCACGAATCCATAAATATAATAGAAAAAGTCAGGAATCCATAACTATAATAGAAAAGTCAGGAATCCATAAATATAATAGAAAAGTCAGGAATCCATAAATATAATAGAAAAAGTCAGGAATCATAAATATAATAGAAAAAGTCAGGAATCATAAAATATAATAGAAAAAGTCACGAATCCATAAAATAATAGAAAAAGTCAGGAATCCATAAATATAATAGAAAAAGTCAGGAATCCATAAATATAATAGAAAAAGTCACGAATCCATGAATATAATAGAAAAAGTCAGGAATCCATAAATATAATAAAAAAAGTCAAGAATCCATGAATATAATAGAAAAAGTCAGGAATCCATAAAATATAATAGAAAAAGTCAGGAATCCATAAATATAATAGAAAAAGTCACGAATCCATAAATATAAGAAAAAAGTCAGGAATCCATAAATATAACAGAAAAAGTCAGGGATCCATAAATATAATAGAAAAAGTCAGGAATCCATAAATATAATAGAAAAAGTCACGAATCCATAAATATAATAGAAAAAGTCAGGAATCCATAAATATAATAGAAAATGTCAGGAATCCATAAATATAATAGAAAAAGTCAGGAATCCATAAATATAATAGAAAAAGTCACGAATCCATAAATATAATAGAAAAAGTCAGGAATCCACAAATATAATAGAAAAAGTCAGGAATCCATAAATATAATAGAAAAAGTCAGGAATCCGTAAATATAATAGAACCAGTCAGGAATCCATAAATATAATAGAAAAAGTCAGGAATCCATAAATATAATAGAACCAGTCACGAATCCATAAATAAAATTTAAAAAAGTCAGAATCCATATAATAATAGAAAAAGTCAGGAATCCATAAATATTATAGAAAAAGTCAGGAATCCATAAATATAATAGAAAAAGTCACGAATCCATAAATATAATTAAAAAAGTCAGGAATCCATATATATAATAGAAAAAGTCAGGAATCCATAAATATTATAGAAAAAGTCAGGAATCCATAAATATAATAGAAAAACTCAGGAATCCATAAATATAATAGAAAAAGTCAGGAATCCATAAATATAATAGAAAAAGTCAGGAATCCATAAATATAATAGAAAATGTCAGGAATCCATAAATATAATAGAAAAAGTCACGAATCCATAAATATAATAGAAAAAGTCAGGAATCCACAAATATAATAGAAAAAGTCAGGAATCCATAAATATAATAGAAAAAGTCAGGAATCCGTAAATATAATAGAACCAGTCAGGAATCCATAAATATAATAGAAAAAGTCAGGAATCCATAAATATAATAGAACCAGTCACGAATCCATAAATATAATTAAAAAAGTCAGGAATCCATAAATATAATAGAAAAAGTCAGGAATCCATAAATATAATAGAAAAAGTCAGGAATCCGTAAATATATAGAACAGTCAGGAATCCATAAATATAATAGAAAAAGTCAGGAATCCATAAATATAATAGAACAGTCACGAATCCATAAATATAATTAAAAAAGTCAGGAATCCATAAATATAATAAAAAAAAGTCAGGAATCCATAAAATTATAAGAAAAGTCAGGAATCCATAAATATAATAGAAAAACTCAGGAATCCATAAATATAATAGAAAAAGTCAGGAATCCATAAATATAATAGAAAAAGTCAGGAATCCATAAATATAATAGAAAAAAGAGATGGCACACACATGAAAGAAAGGAAGGGAAGGAAGCAAAGGAGTGAAAGAAAGAATGAAAGAAAAGAGAGAGAGGACAGGAGGCAGGGAGGGAGGTAAGGAGAGAGAGGAGGGAGGTAAGGAGAGAGAGGAGGGAGGTAAGGAGAGAGAGAGAGGGGGGGGGTAAGGAAAAAGCGAGGAGGAGAGTAAAGAGAGAGAGGAGGAGGAAGGAGAGAGAGGAGGGAGGTAAGGAGAGAGAGGGGGGAGGTAAGGAGAGAGAGGAGGGAGGTAAGGAGAGAGAGAGGAGGGAGGTAAGGAGAGAGAGGAGGGAGGTAAGGAGAGAGAGGGGGGAGGTAAGGAGAGAGAGAGGAGGGAGGTAAGGAGAGAGAGAGGAGGGAGGTAAGGAGAGAGAGGAGGGAGTAAGAAGTATAAGGAGAGAGAGAGAGAGAGGTAAAGAAGGACGTATAGGGAGAGGGAATCTCACTCATTTCGCCTACACTAATGTCGCCAGGGACGCGTCTTTCATCGCTGCTCAGTGCACGGTGCCCTTTGAACCTCCTAACCCCTTGAGACCCAGAACATAATTTCCATTGTAATTTGGGTACCATTAGACGATTGTTAGTGACTATAAGCAATGTTTTATAGATATGACCTGTTGAGTATCCTCGTCGACTAACTAATCTGGTATATTCAGTTACTTTTCGTAGTTTTATAGCTCAACAACAGACGATTTTTTACAGCAAAGGAAAGATTTGGGGGTGAAGGGGTTAATTCACCAAACCTCTCGTAAGAATTCGTTTGTAAATATTACCTTCCTACAATGTTTTATTTTATATCAACGACAGTACTGCTTTGCGACGGAAACTCAGAGAGAGACAGCTTCTTAAAATCCAATGAAATGAACATAAACTATCGTAATTATGTACCGTAGATAACACTATAGTCACCAGTCACTTGCCACTGCACTAATGTCGCCAGGCACAATATTTTACGAATATTAGCATCACTACAGACTTGTAGGTGCCACTGAAGACGCATGCACAGTAGTTTATATTATGTACATCACACTACATGTCTTCAGTCTGTAGTGATGCTAAAATTCGTAATATATTGTGCCTGGCGACATTAGTGCAGTGGCAAGTGACTGGCGACTATAGTGTTATCTACGGTAGAGAATGATGGTTAGAAGTCAAATAATACCTATGCATGAAGCTCATACCTTTGCGGACTCGCGGTAATATATGAAAAAAAACACGCCCAGTTCTATATGGGATACAGCGACGCGACTCTGCATGACTCAAATTGACTAAACTCTCCTGACGTGAACACTGTCTGAGAAAATACAAGGAGTTAACGTGTACTTGAAGCGGTGGTTCGAGATAGTCTTGAATCTTGTTGCCTGGACGCGAGTCGACTCATTGGGTGCGCGCGCAGGTTCGAGGCAGCAGCGAGGTCTTGCCACTGAATGATCTGTATTGAAACCCAGCAAACTATGACAGGTAGTTACAGCGTAGATAGATAGATAGATAGCTAGATAGATAGATATAGTTTTGTTGTTGTGAGGCGTGTATGGCATGCTTGGGTATGGGAGTGATGGAGGTGTGAGGTGAGGAGCGAAGTGTTAGAATGGATCTTGGGATGGAGTTGCTAGATGCTCCAAGATGTGGCAGACGATGCTTTGCAGTACAGCGGCGGGGTAATTTTGAAGTGCTGGGGAGGACAATGAACACGAGAGGTTAATACTGGCATAGTGGGGAGCCTTGGGTGTAATAGTAGTAGGGTGTACACATAGGGAATGGCAGGGATCATGGGAGGGTATAATAAAGCAGTAAAAACAAGCGCAAGAGCAACTCAAGCAAGGGTAGCGGCGAGGCGAGAGCAGCGCAGGGAGGGTGCGGCGAGGTAGTTTCCTGATGTGCTTCTCATAACCTTATTATGGCGTGCGAGAGGAAATTCTGCGGTTAATTCATAGTTGTGAGGACGTGGAGGAGAACTAGTAAAGAACAGTGCATGGGGAAAGTCATATATGTTTCTAAAATCAAATCGGATGCTTGGGTTGCACTTGACTCAGTTCTCGGCGCCCTGCATTGCTCTCAGGTGCACTTGCGGAGAGGTAGCTACAAAGGCGAAGTTAGTGCGTGGGTAGGAGGAAACGTATCAAGTAATATCGATAGCTGGGTCCTTCGTCGATAAAAGGTAATGTGTTCATGCGTTGTAAGAGGTCGTACTCATGTATTTAGTGTATATATCATAAAGCTGAGCCACATGGATGATTCAGTACAGAGGGAAAAAGTTAGGGTACACATCACTACCGTAAGTTTCTGCAGTCTCGCCCTGCTGCTTGTTTCTCGTTTAAAGGGCCAGAGAGAGGCACGCATGATACGTTCGTGCCATTCATGCGTCTAATTCCTCCCGTTGTTACTCATTGGTTTAAAATGAAGTGTATTTTTGTTTTTATTGTAATAACTGAACATTTTTGATCATGGAACAACTGATTTTTAGGTGACTTCCAAACGGTGCAAAGTTGCCTCGTGTGGCCAGATATTTGAGCCTCAAGGTACAATTTCGTTAACCTGTTGCCATTTTGTGTGTGTTTCGGGCAGGATATTATATGTACTTAGGCGTCTGGTAGTTAGTGCGGAGTCAATAGGGAGCTTTAAAAAGGCGGCTAGGCAATTTCATGGATGGGGATGCAAGGTGGGTAAGGCGTATTATTTTACACTGTGATTTCTATGGATAAACTTTCTCTGAGCTTCCGTCGCAAATCATTACTTTTGGAGATATGACATTTTGTTTATAGGGAGGCGAGAGAAAAGTGTTTACGTCCGCCACACTCTTCTTCCTCTTGTGGCCTGCATCGCCTCTGTTCTTCCCTTGCCGTGGACACTTTTTTTAATGCAGATTTGGCTTTAATTAGGAGGTTGAAGCGTGGGATTAGGTTAGGTTAGGTTAGATTAGTGAGTCTAAAGGTGGGGTTAGGTTAGTTTAATTTTCATATCTCCTATACACTCCTTACTATTAAAAACATCTTATATCTCCGAAAGTAGTGATTTGCGACGGAAGTTCATAGAGAGAATGTTTCTTAGAATCTACTAAGGTGAACAGAAACCACACTCCCAATTGTGTAGGGAATTTCGGTACTAGTGTAAAAATTTACCGATGTGGGTAGTGTTAAGTAACAGGAACTACCGCGTGTAGGTCTCACGGACTCTTGTAGCTTCCTTATATTCTTATGTTCTTATGTTCTTACTAGCCGCAAAGCCGCCCTCCGGGCGGACTTTTTGGCTAGCTCCTGCGGAGGGCTATTGGTGGGCCTTCGGCCCACCAAACATGGACTCTCCAGATAGCCCCTTCTAACTTTCCTGAAATCATGGATGTAGAAATGTATGTATTCCCCCCACCCATTCACTCATCCATTACCCATCACCCCCCACCCATTACCCATCACCCCCCACCCATTCACTCACCCATTACCCATCACCCCCCACCCATTCACTCACCCATTACCCATCACCACACACCCATTCACACACCCATTACCCATCACTCCCCACCTATTCCCTCACCCATCACCCCCAACCCATCACCCCCCACCCATTCACTCACCCATCACCCCACACCCATTACCCCACCCATTCACTCACCCATTACCCATCACCCTACATCAAGGCTTCCTCAATGGACCCTACCCATAACTACGTCACGGTTTGTTTACATCGGTGCATTGTGGGGATAAGTCGGGGTCGCCGCGGGTGGACCTATGAAGGGAAAACTACGGCGATGGAAGAATTTCCAGTTATTTTGCGCGAAATTGATATTCCAGGTGCTATATTACTGTGCTCTGTTCTCGCTGACAACACTAAGAGAAGACCTGAGGTAATGGCTGATGTGCAGAGGCTTCTAAACCAAGAAAACAGAGTCATAACAGAGCCTCGTCCAAAAGGTAAGCAACTGGTAGGTACGTAATGTGTCCCTACCACTTGCTTACTTCTTAGTGTGTGTGTGTGCAGTGGAAGGCGCTCTCATTCTACCTGTTCTTCTATGAGTTCGTATATCTGTCTAGCTGTAGGCTACATGTCATTGTTAGGTTCATTTGAGCTCTTTGTAAGGAGTTGCGATGCTAAAGTCATCACTTGCCTGTTTGTCATGGGTCACTTGTCCCTGTCTAATCACTTCTTCCTTATAAACTACAACTTATATATTCACAAACATGAAAACCTACCACAAAACTTGAAGGAGGATTATTGGCCATCTTGCGGTAGTAGGGGTAATGCAAGTTAATGTTACTGTGGAGCGGCCCGCTGCGGCCGCTTGACAACCCTATGTTGTTGACGTCACAGCATGGGCGCGTCGTTTTAGGGCGCACAAATTTTCCTCCACTTAAAATGGCTGCATCATCAAAAATACTGTCACATCGAAAATTCAGCATCACTGCCCTACTATATGAGTCTTGAAGATTTCCAATCTATCGTTACCTCAAGTAGAGTAAATGGGTCCATTTAGGGTTTCCCGGCACACCTGGGCTTGTATTATTCATTCAGTCACCACGCACGGGATGCAGTTGCCACACACTCTATCATGTATTCCCCGCACGCACAAACACTACGTTGTAACCTTGGTATACACTGCGCAATCATCACCATCTGGGCATCGAGAACATAATCTCTATTCCAATCATATTCCTACACTTAATACATTACTGCTCAATACAAGAATTCATTAATATTTTCCGAGTAATAAGAAATCATAATCCAATCATGTGCACTCCCCTCACCGTTTCACTCTTTCTCTATAACCTCTTCACTTTTTTATGCTTTGCCATAGTGCCATGTGACCTCTGATGTCTGGCACATTTCCACCTTTTTGGCATTAAATCAATCAATCAATCCAATATCACTCCCACGCAATATTAGCATTCAGTTCCACAAAATCTCTAAATTCTGGTTGTCACATTATCACTTCATTATATTCACCTCATTTTCAGCCCCTGCCATACGCATACCATTCATCCGTCTCTATAACACGTCTTTCACCCACGCAAACGTACATCCACGGTAGTCATCTGTCTGCCGCAGTTGTCGTCGAGGCTAATTAGAACATGACTGGGTCTGGATTCAAGTATTTTTTACCTTTCTTTTGTTTCTACAGGTCACAACGAGTGTGAAAGTAACAATGAAATGTGCAAACAAACAAAAATCATGGTTAGTTTGAGGGTTAGGTTAGAACGTTAGAGTAGGTTAGTTTAAGGGTTTGATTAGGTTATTATTTGATGCTTTAACAACTGGAGCGTGTTTTTTCCCCGTCAAAATGTCTAAGAAGTGTATTATTAGAAATTTGTCATCACTTATTCGAATTGCAAAAAACACTTAGGTTTGCACAGGAAAAAACTATCTCTATCCGTAGATAACAGTGAAGTCGCCACCTGCAGTGAAGTCGCCAGGCGCCAAATATTACGAATTATAGCATCACTTCTGATTTTTATGTGCCACTGAAGATGTTACACAGTAGTTTATATCATGACTGTATAATCTACCCTTCTCACGTTTTTCTTCGCACGACGACAGACAGCAGCTCATCACCTTTCGGGCAGCAGGACACAAGATTTGCCAGATCTTTCAAACTTGAATAGAATTTGTTTTCACGTTGGCAGAGGAATTTTTATATATCCAAGCATCTTCCGCAGCTAATATATATAGAGACTTGTTTTACTTTACCTCTAATTTCCCTGAATTCCCCAGAGTGGCGACTCAACTGTTGGGTTAAAATACTAGCTGGCGACTTTACTGTAGTAGGTATAGTGAGGTCGCCACTCGGTTTTATTTTTGTAATTTGTTCATTTATAGCCCTAATATGACACAGATGAAGACACAAAATGACACAGACTTGCCAGATAGCCCCTTCTAACTTTCCTGAAATCATGGATGTAGAAATGTAAGTATTAACGCCACCACACGTCTGTACATAACAAAGAAACGTAGAACTGGCGACTTCACTGTTATCTACGGTAGGGAAAGCATCACATATCAAGCAAAAAAAAATTAATACTCATCTGCGAATCTTGCAACAGTCAAACTAAATTTTTACCGGGGTCGATCATAGCGTACTGGCGTAGTACTCGACGAAAGTGGATTTGGCTTCCGCGTCACGTGCTGTGTTGAGGGTGGACGCAAGATCAATAGACTTTTAAAGTGTCTTTAAGTGTCTTTATAGTGTCTATTAATCCAAGGCCAAGAAAGGAAGGTACGTCAGCCAACCTGCGCCCACAAGTTAATCCCTCTCCCTGTTCACGTTGGGTGGACGTGCTTGTGCTTTTAAAGCCCCGTCCACACTGTGCCTCTTTCTGTGCATCACTGTATCTTTCGCCACACCATGGAGTCATTTCGCCCACATGTCAATTCGCCCACACTATGGAGTCATTTCGCCCACACTATGGAGTCTAGGAGCTAGTAGGTTAGGTTATATTTGTTTAGTGTGTCGAGAACCCCCCCAACTAGGGGAGGTTAGGTTAGGTTAGGGTAGGTTAGATTTGGGTAGTTTAGGTTAGGTTAGGTTAGATTTGGTTAGGTTAGATTTGGTTAGGTTAGGTTAGCTTAGATTTGGTTAGGTTAGGTTATCGGTGGGTCAAGCCCCCTGCTAGGGTAGGTTAATTTTGGTTAGGTTAGGTTTATTTTGGTTAGGCAATTTTCTCTAGATATAAGGAAATTACCCTAGATCTAGGGAATTTTACCCCACCCCTACACAACTCTTTAATAATTACGTGTTTCCGACGCATAATTTGTTCCCCACCCGAAAATTTCGCATTCCCACAGGTCCCCAAACTTGTTTGGGGGAAGTGGGAGAGTATGGGCAAACACTAGAAATTTACCGTCATTTCGCCCAAGGTTACTGGTACTGGTTCATTCCATTTCTGCCAGAGGAAGATATAGTTACATGACTCCGTGACATGGATCGTGTGGGCGAATTGACTTTAGAGTGGGCGAATTGACTCTTACATGTGGGCGAAATGTCTTGTGGGCGAATTGACGTGTGGGCGAAATGACCGGTAACCACTCCATCCATAAACAAGTTGCATAACCACGGGGACATTACCCATCCTTACCTCATGGTACCTGGTACTGTCGTCTACCGATATTTTTATCCCTACACAAATCGGGAAAACTCGTCGACGGTTATGGTTAGGTTAGATTTTGCTTTGATTTATCTTATTACTCCATCCATAAACAAGTTGCATAACCACAGTGACATTACCCATCCTTGCCTCATGGTACCTGGTACTCTCGTCTACCGAATTGCTCGCCCCCACACAAATCGGGAAAACTCGCCGACGGTAATGGTTATGTTAGGTTACCGTTAGGTAACCTAAGCTGGTTACCTAAGCTGTGGTAAATGTGGTATAATTACAAGGCTGTGATTAGCTAGATTGGCAATGTCGCAATAACCAGGTTGGCTTATATTTAGCTTCATTGAGTCATCATGTGCTCCACAGTGATGAGGCAAACTGTATGGTAAAATCATAATTGGAAGAGTACAAAAAATCACAAATGGCAAGGTAATTAGTGAGGAGCAAGGCAGATTTAGAACTGGGAAAGGTTGTGTAGATCAGATCTTAGATATGCGAATGATAATTAAGACAATGTTAGCAAAATACAAGAAGATGTATGCTACATTCATGGATTTAGAGAAAGCATAGATGAATATCCAGATGAACACCGAACTCACTTTGGTGGACGAAACTATTTTTTTCTGGTGTGTTTTGAATGAATCTGCTAACCGTTTCTGTCGCAATTATTTTTTTTTTTGCAAAATGACAAAAAAAAAATATACCTAACCTAACCTTTACCTAACTATAAAAAATAAAAAAAAAATAAAAAAAAACTAACCTTTACCTAAAAAAAATACATATAATAATAAAAAAATATAAAATTTGCGACAGAAACGGTTAGCAGATTCATTCAAAACACATAAAAACACACCAGAAAAAAGTAGTTTCGTCCACCAAAGTGAGTTCGGTGTTGTAGGACTAATACCAAAGCATATGACAGAGTAGACTGGGAGGGAATGTGGAATGTATTGAAGGTTAAAGAGTGTGTATGGAGTGGAGTATGTATGTATAACTATTATTATATATTAACTAATAAGCTTTACCTGTGATTATGAATACCTAACCTACTGACCTTACCTAACCTAACGGTAACCTAACCTAACCATTACCGTCGGCGAGTTTTCCCGATTTGTGTAGGGACGAGCATTTCGGTAGACGAGAGTACCAGGGACCATGAGGCAAGGATGGGTAATGTCACCGTGGTTATGCAACTTGTTTATGGATGGAGTAATAAGATAAATCAAAGCAAAATCTAACCTAACCATTACCGTCGGCGAGTTTTCCCGATTTGTGTAGGGATAAAAATATCGGTAGACGACAGTACCAGGTACCATGAGGCAAGGATGGGTAATGTCACCGTGGTTATGCAACTTGTTTATGGATGGAGTAATAAGATAAATCAAAGCAAAGGTTGGTGATGTTGGTGTAGACTCAAGAGTATTCATTGGCTCGTCAAGTAACACTAACTGTGATGTACCACTACTTATTATGAGGAAAGGCCACAAAAGGAACTCAATTAATAAGGTATTTTAATACTATCATAACCATGAATATGTACAACCTACAAAGATAAGACTACGACGATGAAAATAATTCACGTTGTTTTGGGCGAAATTGATATTCCAGGTGCTATATTTCCGTGCTCGCTGACAACAGAGCAGACCTGAGGTGATGGTTGATGAGCAAAGGCTTCTAAACCAGGAAAACAGTCACAGCAGAGTCTCATTAAGAAGTAAGCAAGTGGTAGGGACACATTACGTACCTACCAGTTGCTTACCTTTTGACAAGGCTCTGTTATGACTCTGTTTTCTTGGTTTAGAAGCCTCTGCACATCAGCCATTACCTCAGGTCTTCTCTTTAGTGTTGTCAGCGAGAACAGAGCACAGTAATATAGCACCTGGAATATCAATTTCCCGCAAAATAACTCGAAATTCTTCCATCGCCGTAGTTTTCCCTTCGTAGGTCCACCCGCGGCGACCCCGACTTATCCCCACAATGCACCGATGTAAACAAGCCGTGACGTAGTTATGTCTGGGGCCCATTCTCGCAACCCACTTTTGTTTTCACAATTCTCGCTAATAGGCTGCTAAAAAAAAAAGAAAAAAAAAGTGATCGGATCATCTCATAAGTGGGCTTATGACCTTCCCCTGGTCAACCTGAAAATGTGCCATATGAGGTGATTGCGCCACGGGGGGCGGAACCTATACCACACACACACACAGACAGACAGACAGACAGACACACACTTTCGCTTATATTATTATAACTAGCCGCAAAGCCGCCCTCCGGGCGGACTTTTTGGCTAGCTCCTGCGGAGGGCTATTGGTGGGCCTTTGGCCCACCACCTGTGTTTGGTGGGCCTTCGGCCCACCAAACATGGACTCTCCAGATAGCCCCTTTTAACTTTCCTGAAATCATGGATGTAGAAATGTATGTATTCCCCCCACCCATTCACTCACCCATTACCCATCATCCCCCACCCATTCACTCACCCATTACCCATCACCCCCCACCCATTCACTCACCCATTACCCATCACCCCCCACCCATTCACTCACCCATTACCCATCACCACACACCCATTCACTCACCCATTACCCATCACCCCCCACCCATTCACTCACTCATTACCCATCACCCCCCACCCATTCACTCACCCATTACCCATCACCACACACCCATTCACTCACCCATTACCCATCACCCCCCACCTATTCCCTCACCCATCACCCCCAACCCATCACCCCCCACCCATTCACTCACCCATCACCCCACATCCATTACCCATCACCCCACCCATTCACTCACCCATTACCCATCACCCTACATCAAGGCTTCCTCAATTCTCGCAACCTACTTTGTTTTCACAATTCTCGCTAATAGGCTGCTAAAAAAAAAAAAAAAAAAAGTGCTCAGGATCATCTCATAAGTGGGCTTATGACCTTTCCCTGGTCAACCTGATTCCAAAATGTGCCATATGAGTGATTGCGCCACGGGGGCGGAACCTATACCACACACACACACACACACACACACACACACACACACACACACAGACACACTCACACAGCCACACACATCACACACACCCACATCACACACACACACTACACACACACACACAACCACACTACACACACACCATCACACACACACACATCAGCTACACACACACTACACATACACACACATCACACACACGACAACTACACACACACCTACACACACACACACACACACACACACCACACACAGACAGACAGACTAGACTAGACAGCAGACAGACAGACAGACTAGACAGACAGACAAAGACAGATCAGACACACTTTCGCTTATATTATTATGTTAGTTTCTTTGTTCTTATATTTCAGTTCTTATGTTCTTATATTCTTATGTTCTTATGTTCAGTTCTTATGTTCTTATATACTTATTCTTATGTTCCTATGTTATGTTCTTAAGTCTTATATCTTATCTTCTTATGTTCTTATATTCATGTTCTATGTGCTTATATTTATGTTTTATATCATGTTCTTATGTGCTTATTTCTTATGTTCTTATGTTCTTATATTCATGTTCTTATGTTCTTATGTCTTATGTTTTTTATATTTCGGTTCATTTTGATACAGTGAGTATTTTTTTTGTTTCTGTATATTTTTTTCATTCATATTTTTTTTTTTTTTTATACGCTGATTCTGATGGTATAACTTTTTTTTATACGCTGATTCTGATGGTATATGACTTTTTTTATACACTGATTCTGATGGTATATGACTTTTTTATACACTGATTCTGATGGTATATGACTTTTTTATACACTGATTCTGATGGTATATGACTTTTTTATACACTGATTCTGATGGTATATGACTTTTTTATACACTGATTCTGATCGATGGTATATGACTTTTTTTATACACTGATTCTGATGGTATATGACTTTTTTATACACTGATTCTGATGGTATATGACTTTTTTTATACACTGATTCTGATGGTATATGACTTTTTTATACACTGATTCTGATGGTATATGACTTTTTTTATACACTGATTCTGATGGTATATTACTTTTTTATACACTGATTCTGATGGTATATGACTTTTTTATACACTGATTCTGATGGTATATTACTTTTTTATACACTGATTCTGATGGTATATGACTTTTTTTATACACTGATTCTGATGGTATATGACTTTTTTATACGCTGATTCTGATGGTATATGACTTTTTTATACACTGATTCTGATGGTATATGACTTTTTTATACACTGATTCTGATGGTATTTACTTTTTTATACACTGATTCTGATGGTATATGACTTTTTTATACACTGATTCTGATGGTATATGACTTTTTTATACACTGATTCTGATGGTATATGACTTTTTTTATTACACTGATTCTGATGGTATATGACTTTTTTTATACACTGATTCTGATGGTATATGACTTTTTTATACACTGATTCTGATGGTATATGACTTTTTTATACGCTGATTCTGATGGTATATGACTTTTTTATACGCTGATTCTGATGGTATATGACTTTTTTATACACTGATTCTGATGGTATATGACTTTTTTATACACTGATTCTGATGGTATATGACTTTTTTATACACTGATTCTGATGGTATATTACTTTTTTATACGCTGATTCTGATGGTATATGACTTTTTTATACACTGATTCTGATGGTATATTACTTTTTTATACGCTGATTCTGATGGTATATGACTTTTTTATACGCTGATTCTGATGGTATATGACTTTTTTATACACTGATTCTGATGGTATATGACTTTTTTATACGCTGATTCTGATGGTATATTACTTTTTTATACACTGATTCTGATGGTATATGACTTTTTTATACACTGATTCTGATGGTATATTACTTTTTTATACACTGATTCTGATGGTATATTACTTTTTTATACACTGATTCTGATGGTATATTACTTTTTTATACGCTGATTCTGATGGTATATGACTTTTTTATACACTGATTCTGATGGTATATGACTTTTTTATACACTGATTCTGATGGTATATGACTTTTTTATACACTGATTCTGATGGTATATGACTTTTATACACTGATTCTGATGGTATATGACTTTTTTATACGCTGATTCTGATGGTATATTACTTTTTTATACGCTGATTCTGATGGTATATGACTTTTTTATACGCTGATTCTGATGGTATATTACTTTTTTATACGCTGATTCTGATGGTATATGACTTTTTTATACGCTGATTCTGATGGTATATTACTTTTTTATACGCTGATTCTGATGGTATATGACTTTTTTATTACACTGATTCTGATGGTATATGACTTTTTTATACGCTGATTCTGATGGTATATGACTTTTTTATACACTGATTCTGATGGTATATGACTTTTTTATACACTGATTCTGATGGTATATGACTTTTTTATACACTGATTCTGATGGTATATGACTTTTTTATACACTGATTCTGATGGTATATGACTTTTTTATACACTGATTCTGATGGTATATGACTTTTTTATACACTGATTCTGATGGTATATGACTTTTTTATACGCTGATTCTGATGGTATATTACTTTTTTATACGCTGATTCTGATGGTATATGACTTTTTTATACGCTGATTCTGATGGTATATGACTTTTTTATACGCTGATTCTGATGGTATATGACTTTTTTATACACTGATTCTGATGGTATATGACTTTTTTATACGCTGATTCTGATGGTATATGACTTTTTTATATGCTGATTCTGATGGTATATTACTTTTTTATATGCTGATTCTGATGGTATATGACTTTTTTATACGCTGATTCTGATGGTATATGACTTTTTTATACACGGATTCTGATGGTATATTACTTTTTTATACGCTGATTCTGATGGTATATGACTTTTTTATACACTGATTCTGATGGTATATGACTTTTTTATACACTGATTCTGATGGTATATTACTTTTTTTATACACTGATTCTGATGGTATATGACTTTTTTATACACTGATTCTGATGGTATATGACTTTTTTATACGCTGATAGTGATGGTATATGACTTTTTTATACACTGATTCTGATGGTATATTACTTTTTTATACACTGATTCTGATGGTATATGACTTTTTTATACACTGATTCTGATGGTATATTACTTTTTTTATACACTGATTCTGATGGTATATGACTTTTTTATACACTGATTCTGATGGTATATGACTTTTTTATACGCTGATTCTGATGGTATATGACTTTTTTATACACTGATTCTGATGGTATATTACTTTTTTATACACAGATTCTGATGGTATATGACTTTTTTATACACTGATTCTGATGGTATATGACTTTTTTATACGCTGATTCTGATGGTATATTACTTTTTTATACACTGATTCTGATGGTATATGACTTTTTTATACGCTGATTCTGATGGTATATGACTTTTTTATACACTGATTCTGATGGTATATTACTTTTTTATACACTGATTCTGATGGTATATTACTTTTTTATACACTGATTCTGATGGTATATGACTTTTTTTATACACTGATTCTGATGGTATATTACTTTTTTATACACTGATTCTGATGGTATATGACTTTTTTTATACACTGATTCTGATGGTATATTACTTTTTTATACTGATTCTGAGGGTATATTACTTTTTTATGCACTGATTCTGATGGTATATTACTTTTTTATACACTGATTCTGATGGTATATTACTTTTTTATACACTGATTCTGATGGTATATGACTTTTTTTATACACTGATTCTGATGGTATATGACTTTTTTTATACGCTGATTCTGATGGTATATGACTTTTTTATACGCTGATTCTGATGGTATATGACTTTTTTATACGCTGATTCTGATGGTATATTACTTTTTTATACACTGATTCTGATGGTATATTACTTTTTTATACGCTGATTCTGATGGTATATGACTTTTTTATACACTGATTCTGATGGTATATTACTTTTTTATACACTGATTCTGATGGTATATGACTTTTTTATACACTGATTCTGATGGTATATGACTTTTTTATACGCTGATTCTGATGGTATATTACTTTTTTATACACTGATTCTGATGGTATATACTTTTATTACGCTGATTCTGATGGTATATGACTTTTTTATACACTGATTCTGATGGTATATGATTTTTTTTTATACACTGATTCTGATGGTATATGACTTTTTTATACACTGATTCTGATGGTATATGACTTTTTTATACACTGATTCTGATGGTATATTACTTTTTTATACACTGATTCTGATGGTATATGACTTTTTTTATACACTGATTCTGATGGTATATTACTTTTTTATACTGATTCTGAGGGTATATTACTTTTTTATGCACTGATTCTGATGGTATATTACTTTTTTATACACTGATTCTGATGGTATATTACTTTTTTATACACTGATTCTGATGGTATATGACTTTTTTTATACACTGATTCTGATGTATATGACTTTTTTTATACGCTGATTCTGATGGTATATGACTTTTTTTATACGCTGATTCTGATGGTATATGACTTTTTTTATACACTGATTCTGATGGTATATGACTTTTTTATACACTGATTCTGATGGTATATGACTTTTTTATACACTGATTCTGATGGTATATGACTTTTTTATACGCTGATTCTGATGGTATATGACTTTTTTATACGCTGATTCTGATGGTATATGACTTTTTTATACGCTGATTCTGATGGTATATGACTTTTTTATACACTGATTCTGATGGTATATTACTTTTTTATACGCTGATTCTGATGGTATATTACTTTTTTATACGCTGATTCTGATGGTATATTACTTTTTTATACGCTGATTCTGATGGTATATGACTTTTTTATACGCTGATTCTGATGGTATATTACTTATTTATACGCTGATTCTGATGGTATATGACTTTTTTATACACTGATTCTGATGGTATATTACTTTTTTATACACTGATTCTGATGGTATATTACTTATTTATACGCTGATTCTGATGGTATATTACTTTTTTATACGCTGATTCTGATGGTATATTACTTTTTTATACACTGATTCTGATGGTATATTACTTTTTTATACGCTGGTATGTGACTTTTTTTTTCAAGAATTTTGCTCTTCTTTCTATTTTCGGTTCCAATTTTGATACAGTGAGTAATTAACTTTTTTTTCCTGATATTCTTTTTTTCCTTCCTAAGTTTGTTCTTGAGGCTTAACCCCCAATCCTCCGCCTCCTCCCCTCCCCCCTTCCCTCCTCGATGAAGGCGTCTCTTACTTACAGTTCGAGATATTTAGGCGGTATACAAAAATAGAAACCCACCTATAAATATGACTCAGTAAATAGGAAGGTAACCCCTATATGCCTGCCTTCCTATATACTGTATAAGTGTATAGTCCACCCATAAACTTATTCATTAAAGACAATGTTGCAATAGGAAGCTAATTTGGTTTGGTTGGCTGGCTATGAAGGGGACTTACTTATCACAAAAAGAAAGTTAAGGCTGAGATGTGGCGCATAACTGCCACCACCAACCACTCGCGTTAGTAACAAGTATTCTGACGCTTAATTAACGAGTCATTATCCCGTAGTGTACCTGTAACAAGGCGTCACGGCGAGTCACGACCACTGGCGGAACAAGGGCTGTGAAAATGGGGGGGTACCCGGGGGGCCACCACCCTAAGATGCCCCCCCCCCCCCAGTTCCAGCCACTGCTTCTGTATAAAAACTTATTAAGTGGAGATTTCACATAAGGGAACTTAAGGGAACATGCCTTAAGGGACATGCAGTTTTTGTCGTTCTAAAATTTAATGTGATGCCTGAACAGTGTGTCGCAAGTTTTACAAGTTTATTAAGAAGATGTTTCCTGCATTGCCAATTAATATGTGTTATACGATATTAAGAAGACTTTTCCTGCATTGCCACTTAATATGCACTATACGATATTGATATGTTTTTTCCTGCATTGCCAATTAATATGTGTTTACAATATTAAGGAGATGTTTCCTGCATTGCCACTTGCATCTTGTGCCCTGTAATGGCCAATGGAGGGATACCTGTAGACGTAAAATACAGAAGAAAAACAAAGCAATCGAGCCAATGAATGATATAATTCGCTGATTTGTATTATGATCATGCAATATCTTACACAAACTTACTGATACTATAGATAAGGATAATCCCAAGTATTGTACACTTGTCACGAAGACAAAAATTCATAATTATAAAAGGTAAAAAATAGTTATTCTTCACAAATTGAATGAAAAGTGGTGCATAGGATACTATTTGAAACAAAACCACATCGTCAATTGCCAAGTGAACAAATACAGTAGACTTAATTAATGTATGTATGTAATACAGATGTATTTACTTAAATTATTTGGCTACTGGAAGTGAAAATGGATGAGTGACCAAATATGGCATGGAACGAAAAAATAACTTTATTAACCGGTTACAGGGATTTCAAAATAGCGTTTTTGCTCCGGAACAGTAAATATGATAACGTTTTCGTTAACGTTTTTGTTCCGAGCATAATTTCGTTCGTTTCGGTTTTCGTTTTCGTTCCCTTAAACCGTTTCAAAGCCCTGTTAGGTAGTCCTTAGGTAATTAGGTAAGTCCCAGCCAGGTGTGTGTACAGCCAGCGTTGGGTGCAAATGTTTACTCATCTCAAGGCCAGAGATGTCAGTCACCAAGGCATGTCACAACTGGTCCAGTTTATACTCTGCCTTGGAACAAATGCTTCTGAACGTACGTACATTCTCCCACATGAATTATATCTGGACATCTGAAAACCCCCAACTAAAAGTCCCAAATCTAAAAACATTACTGCCAACAAAGATAACCTTCAAGCCTACCTGCAGGGAGCTCTATGGTAGGCCGAGGCGGAAATCTGCTCCAGAATTATTTAAGAATTCATGTAGTGAAAAGTATGAAGGAAACGCAAGCAGGAAATTGTTGTGGATTGAGAGAGAGAGAGAGAGAGAGAGAGAGAGAGAGAGAGAGAGAGAGAGAGAGAGAGAGAGAGAGAGAGAGAGAGAGAGAGAGAGAGAGAGAGAGAGAGAGAGAGAGAGAGTCCCGCTTCTAGCTTCAAAAAATCTGGTCACATTATTCATGAATGCTTGATGACATTATTATTGATCGATTATTTGACTAGTGATGCATCTTGGGAGCACCTGATGGGCCACTCCTTGTTAGCCTGTCATCCTGCCTGTGTGAATACCTTGGTCAAGAAGTGTATTGCACATGATGATGACGATATACATTTATTTTTATTTTTTTATATATAATGGTAGGTCAGATTCACCCATCCACCCACCCACCCATGCCCTCATTCACTCACTCATTCACCCATCCACCCACCCATGCCCTCATTCACTCACTCATTCACCCACCCACCCACCCATGCCCTCATTCACTCACTCATTCACCCATCCACCCACCATGCCCTCATTCACTCACTCATTCACCCTCCCACCCACCCATGCCCTCATTCACTCACTCATTCACCTCACCCACCCATCCCTCATTCACTCACTCATTCACCCATCCACCCACCCATGCCCTCATTCACTCACTCATTCACCCACCACCCACCATGCCTATTATACTCATTCACCCACCCTCCTCTTCACTCACCATTCACCCCACACCTGCTCATACCACTATTCCCAATTTTACTATCATTCACACACACCCTGCCCCTCCTCCTCTCCATCACCGTCATTCCTTTCACCCACATGCCTCATTACCCTCCCCCCCCCCTCTCTCTCTCTTCAGCATCCACCACCCGCCTCATTCCTATCTTCCCCTCTATTCTCCCTTCCAAGTATCACTCATTCAACCCCCGCTCTTCACTCCATCACCCTCCCCCACCCATGCCTCATTCACTCACTCATTCACCCCCCCACATGCCTTCATCATTCACCTCACCCACTTCATCTCACTCTCACCCACCCTGCCTCATCACCACTCATTCCCACCCACCCATCCTCATTCACTCACCATTCACCACACCACCATGCCCTCATTCACTCACTCATCACTCCCACTGCCCTCATCCACCTTCACCCACCCACCATGCCCTCATTACTCCTCATCCCCACCCAGCCCTCATTCATCAATCACACCACCCCACATCCTCTTCACCCTCACCCACCCTGCCCTCATTCATCACTCTTCACCACCCATGCCCTATTCACTCACTCATTCACACACCACCATGCCCTCATTCACTCACTCTTCACCCATCCACCCACCATGCCCTCTTCACTCACTCATTCACCTCACCCCCCACCCATGCCCTCATTCACTCACTCATTCACCACCCCACCATCCCTCTTCACTCACTCATTCACCTTCCACCCCCATGCCCTCATTCACTCACTCATTCACCCACCCACCCACCATGCCCTCATTCACTCACCTCATGCCCCACACCACCACCCACCCACCTCATTCACTCACTCATCCACCCACCACCTTCCCTCATCACACCCCCCCTCATTCACTCACTCATTCCACCACCCTGATCCCACCACACCATCACCCACCCATGCCCTCATTCACTCACTCATCACACCATCACCCACCCATGCCCTCATTCATCATCATCACCCCACCCACCTGCCCTCATCATTCACCCACCACCCACCCATGCCCTCATTCACTCATCATCACTCCACCCATCCCTCATTCACTCACTATTCCACCACCCACCCATGCCCTCATTCACTCACTCATCACCTCCACCCACCCATGCCCTCATTCACTCACTCATTCACCATCCACCCACCCATGCCCTCATTCACTCACTCATTCACCCCACCACACCCACCATGCCCTCATTCACTCACTCATTCACCCACTCACCCCACCCATGCCCTCATTCACTCACTCATTCACCCACTATCCCACCACCACCCATGCCTCATTCACTCACTCATTCACCCACCCACCCACCCATGCCCTCATTCACTCACTCATTCACCCATCCCACCCACCCATGCCCTCATTCACTCACTCATTCACCCACCCACCCACCCATGCCCTCATTCCACTCACTCATTCACCCACCCCCCCCATGCCCTCATTCACTCACTCATCACCCACACCCACCCATGCCCTCATTCACTCACTCATTCACCAGCCCATCCCACCCACCCATGCCCTCATTCACTCACTCATTCACCCACCACCCACCTCCATCCCACCCACCCTGCCCTCATTCACTCACTCATTCACCCACCACCCACCCATGCCCTCATTCACTCACTCATTCACCCACCACCCACCCATGCCCTCATTCACTCACTCATCATCACCACCCACCCATGCCCTCATTCACTCACTCATTCACCCACCCCCACCATGCCCTCATTCACTCACTCATTCACCCACCCACCCACCCATGCCCTCATTCCCACTCACCTCATTCACCCCACCCCACCCATGCCCTCATTCACTCACTCATTCACCCACCACCCACCCATGCCCTCATTCACTCACTCATTCACCCACCCACCCACCCATGCCCTCATTCACTCACTCATTCACCACCCACCCACCCATGCCCTCATTCACTCACTCATTCACCCACCCACCCACTCATCACTCACTCATTCACCCATCCACCCACCCATGCCCCTCATTCACTCACCCCATTCACACCACCCCCCCCACTGCCCTCATTCACTCCATTCACCCCACCCCCATGCCCTCATCACTCACTCATTCACCCACCCACCCATGCCCTCATTCACTCACTCATTCACCCACCCACCCACCCATGCCCTCATTCACCTCACTCATCTCACCCATCCCACCCACCCATGCCCTCATTCACACCCTCCATTCACTCATTCACCCACCCACCCACCCATGCCCTCACCTTCACCTCACCCACCTTCCTCATTCACCACCCACCCACCCATGCCCTCATTCACTCACTCATTCACCCACCCACCCACCCATGCCCTCATTCACCACCTCCATTCACCCCACCCACCCACCCATGCCTCATTCACTCACTCATTCACCCACCACCCACCCATGCCCTCATTCACTCACTCATTCACCCATCCCCACCCCACCCCCATTCACCCACCCCCATGCCCTCATTCACCCATCACCCTCCACTATTCACTCATCTCACCCCACCCATGCCCCATTCACTCACTCATTCACCCACCCCCCACCCATGCCCTCATTCACTCACTCATTCACCCACCACCCACCCATGCCCCTTCCTCATTCACTCACCCCATCCCCTCATTCACACCATCCCACCCACCCATGCCCTCACTCACTATTCACCCACCCATGCCTCATCACCACTCATTCACCCCACCCCATGCCCTCATTCACTCACTCATTCACCATCCACCCACCCATGCCCTCATTCACTCACTCATTCACCCACCACACCACCCATGCCCTCATTCACTCACTCATTCACCCATCCAACACCACCCATGCCCTCATTCACTCACTCATTCACCCATCACCCCATCCCTCTTCACTCACTTCACCCCACCCACCCAACCCATGCCCTCATTCCATTCACCCATTCACCACCCCACCCATCCCCCACCCATGCCTCATTCACTCACTCATTCACCCACCCACCCACCCATGCCCTCATTCACTCACATCCATTCACCTCATTCACCCACCCACCCATGCCCTCATTCACTCACTCATTCACCCACCCCACACCCTCTCACCATGCCCTCATTCATCCCCACCCATGCCCTCATTCACTCACTCATTCACCCACCCACCCATGCCCTCATTCACTCACTCATTCACCCACCCACCCACCCATGCCCTCAATTCACCTCACCATCCATTCACCACCATCACCCACCCACCACCCATGCCCTCATTCACTCACTCATTCACCATTCACCCACCCATGCCTCTCACCTTCACCCTCCCCTTCATTCACCATCATTCACCCACCACCCACCCATGCCCTCATCATCACTCTATTCACCCACCCACCCACCCATGCCTCATTCACTCACTCATTCACCACCACCCACCCATGCCCTCATTCACTCACTCATTCACCTCCACCCACCCCATCCATGCCTCATTCATATCACCCACCATGCCTCATTCACCACTCATTCACCCACCCACCATGCCCTCATTCACTCACTCATTCACCCATCCCACCCACCCATGCCCTCATTCACTCACTCATTCACATCCACCCACCCATGCCTCATTCACTCACTCATTCACCCACCCACCCCCATGCCCTCATTCACATCCTCATTCACTCATTCACCCACCCATGCCCTCATTCACTCACTCATTCACCCATCCACCCAGCCCATCCTCTCATTCACCACCCATCCATTCACCCTCACCACCACCATGCCCTCATTCACTCCATTCACCCACCCACCCCATGCCCTCATTCACTCACCTCATTCACCCCACCTCACCACCCACCCCATGCCCTCATTCACCATCATTCACCCCACCCATCCACCATCTCCATTCACATCCTCATTCACCCACCCCACCCCACCCCCATGCCCTCATTCACTCACTCATTCACCCACCCACCCACCGCCCTCATTCACTCACTTCACATCCACCTCCCCATTCACCATTCACCCACCCATGCCCTTTCATCATTCACTCCACCCAGCCTCATTCCACCATCCCACCACACCCATGCCCTCATTCACTCACCATTCATCCCACCCACCCATGCCCTCATTCACTCACTCATTCACCCCAATCCCACACCCACCCACCCATGCCCTCATTCACTCACTCATTCACACCATCCACCCACCCACCCATGCCCTCATTCACTCACATCATTTCACCCACCCACCCACCCATGCCCTCATTCACTCACTCATTCACCCACCACCCATGCCCTCATTCACTCACTCATTCACTCATCCACCCACCCATGCCCTCATTCACTCACTCATTCACCCACCCATCCATGCCTTCATTCACTCACTCATTCACCCATTCTTCTCCCTGAAATAAATTACTGATCTTTTTTTGATGCAGGTAAATGGTAATTATTCACTTTTGTCCTAACCCGGTGCTTAATTGACCTAGATTAGCCTAATGTGACCCTTTTCACGGCTGTTTCAATGGCTTGAACACGATCCATCACGCCGCTGTGACGGAAATGTTGGTTTGGATTTCCTGCCGCTGACAATGGGTCTGGACAGTCTACGAACACGCTTTTGCCATTTCATTCCATAACTATTAGTCCTAAAAACATTCATTGAATCAAAGTTGCTAAGCTCGATCAGTTCTAGCCATTGCTACAATCAGAATTCCATTTACAACTATACTTTCCGAGAAAATTTATATTTTGTGAAATAGACATGTTAGCAAATATCTCAATTATTAGCATTCTGATTTTAACTGACTTATTTTACTATAGCTCATTAGAAAGGTCTTTACTAGCTCTATCTTTATTGTTCTATGCATTTTTGCGTAAACTGCATAGTTTTCGAGCTATTAGATAAAATAAAAATTTTGACAAATTTCAAGGGGGTTGCCTGCATATTTTTGGGAAAATGTTGACATTTCAGATCCTTCAGATCAAACTGTCCACACGTGTTTCTGGGCAAGCTGAAAACTAATCTGGAGTCAAGTGTCATGCTCTTGGTCTTATTTTTTGTTTTAATATCAGAATTGTATAGGCTATTTCCGGCAGGTGCGGCTCGTTAGCCATGGTAGGCAATCCACCTAGGCCCTCAGCCGAACACTGGGGTTGC
Source organism: Chionoecetes opilio (assembly GCA_016584305.1). Lineage (NCBI taxonomy): Eukaryota > Metazoa > Arthropoda > Malacostraca > Decapoda > Majidae > Chionoecetes > Chionoecetes opilio. Next base: position 55,195 of record JACEEZ010006673.1, read on the forward strand.
CTGTCAGGAAGAGCATCCGGGGCGTAAAACTCATGCTGCAAATCTATATGGTGAATGCCGACAATAGAATTGGAAGCGTGTCATCGACCCTCTAACCTCATAAGACATTATGAGAAAATCTGACGTTAAACAGAAAGATGGTGTGTGGTGTGTGTGTGTGTGTGTGTGTGTGTGTGTGTGTGTGTGTGTTTTTTTCAGGGCCAGAGCAACGCTCGTATGGCCCCGTCTCCATATCAACATTTATTTTTCTCATTCATCTTTAGTGTTGGCGAAGCCCCCACCCGGAGGCGGGTCCAAACCCGGCTAACACCCGTACCCATTCACTGCTGGGTGGACAGGGCTCGGTTTTAAGAAGACCGCCCGTCGTCTTCGCTCTGCCGGGGATCGACCCGGGACTTCTCGGTTGTGAGCCGAGCGTGCTAGCCCTTACACTACGGAGTTCCCTCCATAGTGTAAGGGTTAGCACGCTCGTGTGTGTGTGTTGTGTGTGTGTGTGTGTGTGTGTGTGTGTGTGTGACAATAGATATTTCATAGGTTATGTTCTTATGTTCTTATATTTAAATGATACAAAGAATATCAATGTATGAATTTTTTTATTGCAAATTGCCTTTACATGGGTGAGTGAGTGAGGGAGTGGATATGCGTGAATAGGATGGAAGGAATAGCGGTGTTCCTCCAACCAGATCCTTAGTGCAACAGTGCCTCTAAGATGTGTGTGTGTGTGTGTGTGTGTGTGTGTGTGTGTGTGTGTGTGTGTGTGTGTGTGTGTGTGTGTGTGTGTGTGTGGTTGTGTGTGTGTGTGTGTGTGTGTGTGTGTGTGTGTGTGTGTGTGTGTGTGTGTGACTGAAGATCATAAGAACTTCCATGACTCATAAGCAGTAAATATAATTGCATATCCTTAGAAATCAAACATCACCACCTTTCCAAATGGGGTCAAAAAGACATTATATAGGCTAAATGGTTTCTTTTACTGTATAGACGACTCGGTGCATTTTTTAAGCAAATCTTACTGGGCGACATTCCTTGGCTATCCAGAAGGGTGGTGAGTCCATTCCCATCATTTACCACCCTATTTGTGAACCAGTTCTTCCCTATTTCTGTTTTAAATCTACGTTTTTCCAGCTAGAATCCATTACTTCTTGCATCCTGCACACAGATTTAGCACACACAGACGTGATGAGCAATTGCATCCAGGAAGGTGTTTATGAATATATATCTTGTCGCCCAGTAGCTTAAAAATGTTCTTACTGGGCGACCAGTTTTTCATCACTGGGAGACATTTTGGTCGCCCAGTTGTAATGTTAAAAAATGCACTGATAGACGTTCTCTCAAGTATCAGACCAGCGGCTGACAGACTTAACCCCTTGAGGCCCAGAACGTAATTTCCATTGTAATTACCTAGGGTACCATTTGACGATCTTAATGCATACCTATAAACAATACTTTATAGGTATGACTTGTTCAGTATCCTTGTCTACTAGCCTATTTGGTATACAGCTAAGTATTAATTATCCGACCTTGGGGGGACCGAAGGTAGGTCGGATAATTGGAATAGTCGAATGTTCGGATATCACAGTAAGCATAAACGTAAGGACAAAATGGTATAGAATATAAAAGATGCAGCTCTTGAAGGCCGATCCAGTGGTAGACGCGGAAATAAAATTCATGCATAAATAAAGCCACAAATCAGTGTTTTCTATAAAAAAAATATATATATGGCCAAAACAAGACACAATGTGGTGGTGAAAAAAGTCGGTTGTTTGGACAAGTCGGATGTTTGGAGGTCGGATGTTGGGAATTTGGCTGTATTTAGTTACTTTTCGTAATTTTATGGCTAACAACAGACAATTTTATATAGCAAAGGAAAGATCTGGGCGTGAAGGGCGTTAACCTTGCTAGTAATTACGTCTTCATTCAAACATTTCCGGAAAAATAATACGTTGTTAGGAATGTAAAAAAATATCTCGTTCTCGTAAGTAGATCAGTTGCGTGTTTAATTAAAATGGTATTACCCCTTGAGACCCAGGACGTAACTTTTATTGTAATTTGACCACCATTAGATGATTTTTAGTCAATATAAGCAATGTTTAAATAGCTATGACCTGTTTAGTGCCCTGGTCCACTAACTAATTTGGTATATTCAGTTACTTTTCGTAATTTTATGGCTCGACAACATACAATTTTTTATAGCAAAGGAAAGATCTGGGCGTGAAGGGCTTAATAATGCAGTGCTTCCTTAATCCAACTCAAAGTATGTCATTTCTTCCCCATATTTTAACAGAAGTGTGAACATTATGAGGGAAATAATGAGTGATTGAACAGTTACATGCATTACGACCTTTCTCTGTTTTTTATTCGAGGTGAAAAATCCTGCCCCCTTGCTGCTTACTGACTGATATTTGATGCCAGAAGGGAATACTACACCTCTTCTAAATGTCAGTTGTATTTTATCAATAGTTAACCATAATATCAGGTAAACATAGGCATACTTTTAAGCATGAGACCTTACAATAGAATGGAATTTTCGCCTCGCTAAAAAAAATAGACTATAGTGTGTAGCAGTGATGGTGGTAGTGATGGTGAGAAGGTGCAGTCAGTTCGTACACAAGTTATTTCGTACACCAGTAGATTCGTAGTCTATATGAAACCATAGTCATTTCGTACACTCAGCTCAGAGTTGAACTTGATCACTAGAGTTACGAAACGACACTAGGTATGTACGAAGACTCATAATCAGTGTACGAAACAACTAACAAAACCTGGATACGAAACAACTTGTGTACGAAACTCCCTGTAACCATTAGAATGTAGTAGTAGTAGTAGTAGTGGGTAGTAGTAGTAGTAGTAGTAGTAGTGGTAGTAGTAGTAGTAGTAGTAGTAGTAGTAGTAGTAGTAGTAGTAGTAGTCGTAGTCAGTAGTAGTAGTCGTAGTAGTAGTATAGTAGTAGTAGTAGTTGTAGTAGTAGAATGTAGATTAGCGTTAACTTTGGAACTGTGATGATTTATTTTCAGCCGTGATGGTGGTGTGGTGGTTGTGGTGGTAGTGATGGTGAGATATCAGGAGGCCGTGAGTGTGGTAGTAAAGCGATGGATGCTAGACGTGTTTAACTCTGGCCAGGGCCACGTAGCTCTTCTTGGAGGTGTTGTCGTGCCATCCCAGGGGTCCGCGTTCGCAGTCGGCACACACCAGGTACTTTGTGGTGCCGACGGTGTGTGAGAAGCCGATGTTGTCAAAGGTAAACATGTCCTCAACCACCCACCACTCGGCCAGCTGTGGGAGGGGAAGAGGTCATTAGAACATAAGAGAATAGAACATAATATACATAGAGGGGAAGAGGTCATTAGAACATAAGAGAATAGAACATAATATACATAGAGGGGAAGAGGTCATTAGAACATAAGAGAATAGAACATAATATACATAGAGGGGAAGAGGTCATTAGAACATAAGAGAATAGAACATAATATACATAGAGGGGAAGAGGTCATTAGAACATAAGAGAATAGAACATAATACATACATGATACATAGAGGGGAAGAGGTCATTAGAACATAAGAGAATAGAACATAATATACATAGAGGGGATGAGGCATAAGAACATGAGAGAATGGAACATAATACATACATGATACATAGAGAAGATGAGGTCATAAGAACATAAGAGAATAGAACATAATACATACATGATACATAGAGGGGATGAGGTCATAAGAACATAAGAGAATAGAACATAATACATACATGATACATAGAGGGGATGAGGCATTAGAACATAAGAGAATAGAACATCATATACATAGAGGGGATGAGGCATAAGAACATAAGTAGAATGGAACATAATCATTTCGTAACTCATCAGAAGATGAGGTCTGAACATAGAGTGGAACGAAAACGACAAACCTAGGATGAGTCTGAAGAGATAACAGTGGACAAAACAACTAACATAAGAGTGATACAAAAACATTTGAAGAAACCCTAACATAGAATGATAATAGTAGGAGATGAGGTCATAAGAACAGTAGAGAATAATAGTAATACATACTAGTATAGGGAGATAGTGTCATAAGTATCATAAGTAGATGTAGTCAGTAGTATTAGCGTAGTGAGTATAGAATAAGTAGATTGTAATACATTGTAGTAGTAGATGAGCATAAGAACATTAGAGAATGGAGATTAATCAGCGGAGATGGGTTGTAGGTGGATAGTAATACATAGATAATAGAGGAGATGAGTGTGGTAGTAAAGCATGATGCTAGAGGGGTGGTTTAAAACTCTGAAGGGAATAGCTCTTCTAGGAGGGTGGGTCGTGACATCAGGAGGTTCATCGTCTCGGCAGATGGGTCAAGAACTAAGGTACTTTCTAGGTGCGAGTGAGGTAGAAAGACGAATGGCAAATACAACATGTACTAGAGAGAACACAACGACTCAGGCAGCTTAGAGGGGAAGAGGTCATTAAGAACATAAGAGAATAGCAAACATACATGATACATAGAGGAGATGAGGTCATAAGAACATAAGAGAATAGAACATAATATACATAGAGGGGATGAGGTCATAAGAACATAAGAGAATGGAACATAATACATACATGATACATAGAGGGGATGAGGCATAAGAACATAAGAGAATGGAACATAATACATACATGATACATAGAGGAGATGAGGTCATAAGAGAATGGAACATAATACATACATAAGAACATAGTAGAGATAATTTCTTCATAGCTACATCATAAAGCACTCTTAGTAACCAGCTGTTTTGCACATCAATATTAGCACCCATCTGATAACCTATGATTGTGAAGATGTATTATATTAAACCTTTACTCATGTGTTTGCTAATGAAGGGAACATAAGAACATAAGGAAGCTACAAGAGGCCGCGAGACCTACACGTGGTAGTTCCTGTCACTTTACCCCTTCAGACCCAGAACGTAATTTCCATTGTAATTTGACCATTAGATTATTTTTAATGACTATAAGCAATGTTTTTATAGCTATGACCTGTTTAGTATCCTTGTCCACTAACTAATTTGGTATATTCAGTTATTTTCGTAATTTTATGGCTAACAACAGACAATTTTTTATAGCAAAGGAAAGATCTGGGCGTGAAGGGGTTAACACTACCTACGTCCACCTTTCATCCCCATCCATAACACTGTCTAGCCTCCTTTTAAAACTCCCTATTGACATGCACTATTGGTTATGGTACACACCCACACACCACACCCACACCCCACTATACAAGATTGCCAAAAAATCTGAAAAAAATAAACTCTTATATTACTGCTTATTTACATGGTGGGCGAGTAAATGACAATCATGGGAACATATTCTGCAAAATAAAATAGATTAAGAAATGAAAAATATGTAAAAAATAGAAGTTCAAGTTCTTTTATTTGTATGAATGCAAAATTTGTTTAGCCCCTCACGCCCAGATCGTTCCTTTGCTATATAAAATCGTCTGTTGTTAGCCATAAAACCAAGAAAAGTAGCTGAATATACCAAATTAGCTCGTGGACAAGGATACTAAACAGGACATATCTATAAAATATTGCTCATACTCATTAACATCGTCTAATGGTACCCAAATTACAATGGAAATTACGTTTTGGGCCTCAAGGGGTTAACATTGATAGAAAGCTAAAAATATATATCCTCCTAAAGACAGAAAGCCCGAGGAAAATGCTAGTTTACTTAAATCTTACAAATTTCATATTGTAACACCATTTTTGTGAGCTACATGCAAGTCATTAACCCCTTCATGCCCAGATCTTTCCTTTGCTATAAAAAAGTGTCTGTTGTCAGCCATAATATTACAAAAGGTAACTTAATATACCAAATTAGTTAGTGGCCAAGGATACTAAACAGGTCTTGTGTATAAAATATTGCTTATAGTCACTGAAAATAGTCTAATGGCACCCAAATTACAATGGAAATTACGTTCTGGGTCTCAAGGGGTTAATATATAGACTAGAGTGTGATGGTGCTCACGTCCTCTGTGATGGGCGAGTGCTGCTCCTTGGGCTGTGTAGGGTTGGGCAGCGGGTGCGCCTCACTCAGCAGGGCGGCAGACTTGACGGACAGGATCTGGGAGTCACAGTGAGGGCACTTCACCGCACACTTGTTCTGGCCCTCACTCACTACACTGCTGGTATCCAACATCCTGCAGGGAAATAAGAACATAAGAAAATAAGGAAGCTACAAGAGGCTGTGAGACCTACACGAGGTAGTTCCTGTTACTTAACACTACCTACATCCACCTTTCATCCCCATCCGTGAATTGATCTAGTCTCCCTTTAAAGCTCTCTAATGACTCCGCACTAACTACTTAACTAACTAAACGACTACTAAACTAACTAAATACACTGCTTAGATACACTTGCTTCTTGTGTTACAGTTACAATCAGTGCATTCTTTAAGCAAATCTTACTGGGCGACATTCTTTGGATAGCCAGAAAGGTCAAGGCCTACCTGTTCATATATAGTTTTTTGGATACATCAACTTCACCCTTTTGTATGTTGTGTGTAAATAATCCTATGCAGTAATAAGAGTGCACTTCTGGATCTAACACACACAGATAAGATGAACCATTGTATCCAGGAAGGATTTTATGAACAAATATCTTGTCGCCCAGTAGCTTAAAATTGTTCTTACTGGGCGACAGTTTTCCATCACTGGGAGACATTTTGGTCGTCCAGTTGTGATGTTAGAAAATGCACTGGTTACAATGGTACAGAGCAGGAAATACACTGCTTAGAGGTCTTAAATGACACGGTATATACATGATTCTTGCTGATTTCCATGTTTAGTTTAGTCAAAGAAAACTCAACTGGTTAAATAATAATCCAACACAATACACTGCTTACCGTAGCTATAAAGAAAGCCATGAAGTAGCCATAAAGAAAGATGATGATGATGATAACATGAGACTTCTACCGTAGATAACACTATAGTCGCCAGTCACTTGCCACTACACTAAAGTCGCCAGGCACAATATATTACGAATTCTAACATCACTACAGACTTTTATGTGCCACTGAAGACATGTAGTGTGATGTACATAATATAAACTACTGTGCATGCCTGTTCAGTGGCACATACAAGTCTGTAGTGATGCTAAAATTTGTAATATATTGTACCTGGCGACATTAGTGCAGTGGCAAGTGACTGGCGACTTTAGTGTTATCTACGGTAGAAGTCTCATGTTATCATCATCAATCTTTCTTTATTTACGTCAGATTTTCCCATAATGTCTCATGAGGTTAGTTCCATGGTACATATATTTTCTGATTTCCAAGTGTAGTTTAGCAAAAGAAACCTAAACAGGTTAATTAAATCATCATCACTAATATATTGAGTCCCTCTGTAGAGCTCCATGCAAAGATATCCAGTCCTTACATGGAAGAAGTCACGGATTCAAGCTGGAAAAGCGTAATTTAAAAAAGAAATAGGGAAAAACTGGTTCACAAATAGGGTGGTAAATGATTGGAATGGACTCCGTAGACAGGTAGTTAGTGCGGAGTCATTAGAGAGCTTTAAAGGGAGGCTAGATAATTCATGGATGGGGATGAAAGGTGGATGTAGGTAGTGTTAAGTAACAGGAACTACCTCGTGTAGGTCTCGCGGCCTCTTGTAGCTTCCTTATTTTCTTATGTTCTTATGTACATAACTCATTCCCTCACGAGATATTTCGCTACCTTACCATCTGCTCACTTGCTTGTGTCTTTGTACCGTATTGTTAACTCATAAGCAGTAAGCAGGGTAGAACAAGAAGTAACGGATTCAAGCTGGAAAAGCGTTACTTAAAAAAGAAATTGGGAGAAACTGGTTCACAAGTAGGGTGGTGAATGATTGGAATGGACTCAGTCGTCAGGTGGTCAATGCGGAGTCTATTGGGGTCTTTAAAAGGAGTCTGGATAAATTCATGGATGGGGAAGAGGTGGATATAGGTAGAGTTAAGTAACAGGAACTACCTCGTGTAGGTCTCACGGCCACTTGTAGCTTCCTTATTTTCTGATGTTCTTATGTGCCGTATTGTTAACTCATAAACAGTATATTATGTGTTTGTCTTAACCCATCCTCTAAGTATGTCACCACTCAACAGTCACACAGTTCATTCTTGTTAGCCTTTCTTATATTCCTGTTCCCATCCTCTCCTTTACATCACTGTACATGCCTGTCTTCCACATCTAAAATTAAGTTTAAGTCGCTCTGATACCCCCTTCACGCCCAGATCTTTCCTTGGCTATAAAAAAATGTGTGTTGTGGAGCCATAAAATCACAAAAATTAACTGAATATACCAAATTAGCTAGTGGACAAGGATACTAAACAGGTCATAGCTATAAAATATTGCTTATAGTCACTAAAAATCATCTAATGGTGCCCAGATTACAATGGAAATTACGTTCTGGGCCTCAAGGGGTTAAGTTGCTCTTTTGAAGGCAGACACTCACTCAACTTGCTTCAGTACCTCCATGGATTGACAAAAATAGGTTTGAGAGTAAACACACTGAGATGCTTACTTTTGCCTGTCTGTATAGTTACATTTCTTATACATACATTCATTTCAGCTTTAAATATATCATGGTTTCTATTTTCATAAGACGTTTAAGAATTAATGTGATATGATTCATTTGCGCTAAAGCAATAATTCTACGGAGATCAGAGAACACAAACGACCGACACAGGATTGTATAATGATATATTTCCAGACATTTACAGTACGTACAGCATACTAAATAATATCTTCACCTCCTGTCGAGTCCCACCCAGCTCACTGATACAAGGGATGCGTAACTTTAGTTATGAGAGGAGATTGAAGCTATTAAATTTACACTCACTCGAGAGATGCAGAGTAAGGGGCGATCTGATAGAAGTTTTTAAGTGGATAAAGGGATTTAATAAAGGAGAGGTAGGAAAAGTTCTTACGGCTTTTAACCAGGGTAGAACAAGAAGTCACGGATTCAAGCTGGAAAAGCGTAGGTTTAAAAAAGAAATAGGGAAAAACTGGTTCACAAATAGGGTGGTGAATGACTGGAATGAACTCAGTAGACAGGTAGTTAGTGCGGAGAGAGCTTTAAAGGAAGGCTAGATAAATTCATGGATGGGGATGAAAGGTGGATGTAGGTAGTGTTAAGTAACAGGAACTACCTCGTGTAGGTCTCATGGCCTCTTGTAGCTTCTTTATTTTCTACTGTTCTTATTTTCTTACCACAAAATCTAGAAATAATATTACTTAAGCTTGAAAATTAGAACAGAATTAATGTTTCTTTTTTTTATCAACAAAGAAATTGAGAAAGGAAAAGGGTTGACCATGATTCTAATGTGTATTCACTTCACTATAGTTTCAATGGTGACGTTGCAATGAGGTACTTAGGAACATAACAATATAAGAAAATAAGGAAGCTACAAGAGGCCGTGAGACCTACACGAGGTAGTTCCTATTACTACTTAACCCCTTCACGCCCAGATCTTTCCTTTGCTATATAAAATTGTCTGTTGTTAGCCATAAAATAACGAAAACGAACTGAATATACCAAATTAGTTAGTAGACAAGGATACTAAACAGGTCACATCTATAAAATATTGCTTAGATTCACAAAAAATTGTCTAATGGCACCCAAATTACAATGGAAATTACGTTCTGGGTCTCAAGGGGTTAAGGTTCAGCTTGTCGTCCTACAGGAAAACCTTTGATGCTGCGGACAAATAATACTCGTTGACACATTTGTTTGCCATTCTTCACTAAAGACAATGATTCTGTTCTGCAAAATATAAATATATATATTCATACATATTCTTTGGAATGGACTCAGTCGTCAGGTGGGTCAATGCTCTATTGGGGTCTTTAAAAGGAGTCTGGATAAATTCATGGATGGGGATGAAAGGTGGATGTAGGTAGAGTTAAGTAACAGGAACTACCTCGTGTAGGTCTTGCAGCCTCTTGTAGCTTCCTTATTTTTTTTTTTTCTTATTCCACTAACATTTGTTTATCGTAACAATACGTATACTTGTACTGCACTAGGATCCGTGAGCTTCAGTTTACACTATGGAAACTATGATAGATGTACCGGAGAAGATGAACTTTAAAGAATTTGAACCATACTCATAAAAAAAACCCGCAGTCATAGTTAACCCCTTCACGCCCAGATCTTTCCTTTGCTATAAAAAATTGTATGTTGTTAGTCTTAGAATTACAAAAAGTAACTGAATATACCAAATTAGTTAGTCGACAAGGATACTAAAACAGGTCATATCTATAAATGGTTGCTTATAGTCACTAAAAATCATCTAATGGTACCCAGATTACAATGGAAATTATGTTCTGGGTCTCAAGGGGTTAATATACATACACGTTCAAGTAGTAAAGATCGTAAAAAGACATTCCTGCTATGCACTTCCTTTCTCTGTGCTGATTCTTAACCCCTGCACGCCCAGATCTTTCCTTTGCTATATAAAATTGTCTGTTGTTAGCCATAAAATAACAAAGGTTACTTATTATACCAAATGAGCTAGTGGACAAGGATAGTAAACAGGTCATATCTCTAACATATTGCTTATAGTCACTAAAATCCGCCTAATCGTAGCCAAATTACAATGGAAATTACGTTCTGGGTCTCAAGGGGTTAATTTCACTTCTACAAATACAGTGCACGAACTTCCGTCATTTCATCACAATCATCAGCTTCGTGAACTTTTGTGTTTCCGTCTATGAGAAGTGGCACTGTCTGTATGTCTGTCTCTTTTGTCTTCCCTCCTATGTTTCTTTTCCTTAGGCCTGGAGTCATCCTTGCTGTGGCGGTCTTTCCTTGGTCTGTGAGGTCTGGGCTTCTTGGTCTGAAGTCGTCCTTGCTGTGGCGGTCTACCCTTGGTCTGTGAGTGTCTGGGCTTCTTGGTCTGGAGTCATCCTTGCTGTGGCGGTCTGCCCTTGGTCTGTGAGTGTCTGGGCTTCTTGGTCTGGAGTCATCTTTGCTGTGGCGGTCTTCCCTTGGTCTGTGAGTGTCTGGGCTTCTTGGTCTGGAGTCGTCCTTGCTGTGGCGGTCTTCCCTTGGTCTGTGAGGGTCCGGGCTTCTTGGTCTGGAGTCATCTTTGCTGTGTCGGTCTTCCCTTGGTCTGTGAGAGTCCGGGCTTCTTGGTCTGGAGTCATCCTTGCTGTGGCAGTCTTCCCTTGGTCTGTGAGGGTCTGGGCTTCTTGGTCTGAAGTCATCCTTGCTGTGCCGGTCTTCCCTTGGTCTGTGAGGGTCTGGGCTTCTTGGTCTGAAGTCATCCTTGCTGTGGCGGTCTTCCCTTGGTCTGTGAGGGTCTGGGCTTCTTGGTCTGAAGTCATCCTTGCTGTGGCGGTCTTCCCTTGGTCTGTGAGGGTCTGGGCTTCTTGGTCTGAAGTCATCCTTGCTGTGGCGGTCTTCCCTTGGTCTGTGAGGGTCTGGGCTTCTTGGTCTGAAGTCATCCTTGCTGTGGCGGTCTTCCCTTGGTCTGTGAGGGTCTGGGCTTCTTGGTCTGAAGTCATCCTTGCTGTGGCGGTCTTCCCTTGGTCTGTGAGGGTCTGGGCTTCTTGGTCTGAAGTCAGCCTTGCTGTGTCGGTCTTCCCTTGGTCTGTGAGTGTCCGGGCTTCTTGGTCTGAAGTCATCCTTGCTGTGGCGGTCTTCCCTTGGTCTGTGAGGGTCCGGGCTTCTTGGTCTGAAGTCATCCTTGCTGTGGCGGTCTTCCCTTGGTCTGTGAGGGTCCGGGCTTCTTGATCTGCCTTCATAACTACCGTGGTGGATGGCTTTTGGGGACGAATCACAATGGGCTTCTTCCAAGGGCGGGCAAGACAGCCAAACCGCAGTTGTCCGGCCTCCTTCTTGCCTCCCCACCCCCCTCCGAGCCTCCTAGGAACCCACCCCTTCACCCGCCGCCCAGCCTCCCAGTCCACTAACACAGGACACCCATTAATTAGCAGATCCTCGGATTCTCTCATGGCATGCTCGGCGTCTTGTTCCCTGCGGTACTCCACAAAGCAGTAGCCTTTGCTGTACCCCGTCACTATGTCCCGTATGAGGTGAATTTTCTCCACCACACCAAAGGCAGAGAACTTGTGGTGTAGCGTCTCCTCGTCGGCGGTGTGCGGAAGGCGGCCGACGAACAGGGTGTGGCTTGGCTCGGCGTCGACGTCTGGCGGGGTGAAGTTGGCGCTCATGGCCCTACAGATGGCCCGGTCGTGCGGCTCAGTGTCTGTGCCGTCTATGCTGCCGGCCTTGAGGGGGTCGTAGCGGTCCCGGGCCACAGGACGCCAGGCACTCATCCTGGATAAAGGCTCAGCGTTTTGCTTCTGAGGAAACAATGATCACTGATTGTATTTGGAAGAATGGGGAAGAGAGGTGGATGTAGGTAGAGTTAAGTAACAGAACTAACTCGTGTAGGTCTCACAGCCTCTTGTAGCTTCCTTATTTTCTTATGCTCTTATTTCATGCCCATCAACTACTCTTGCTAGATCAGTGTATCAGTTATGAAGTTCACTGATGAGTTAATTTCCTTCTGATTTTGCTTCTCGAACTACAGGACTGGACTAACAGGAACTACCACGTGTAGGTCTCACGGCCTCTTGTAGCTTCCTTATGTTCTTACTCACGGCCTCTTGTAGCTTCCTTATGTATACTATTCTTATATTCTCACAGCCTCTTGTAGCTTCCTTATGTTCTTATGTTCTTACTCACGGCCTCTTGTAGCTCCCTTATGTTTTTCGGTTCTGACTCACGGCGTCTTGTAGCTTCCTTATGTTCTTACTCACGGTCTATTGTAGCTCCCTTATGTATGTTCTTATGTTCTCACAGCCTCTTGTAGCTTCCTTATGTTCTTATGTTCTGAGGAAACAATGATCACTGATGAGTTGATTTCCTTCACATCAACACCATTACTACTACTCTTGCCTGATTAGTGTGTGACTTATGACCTGTATCTGAATATTTCCTCCTTTGCTTGTGAGGAAATATTCACTGATGAGTTGATTTCCATTTCCATTCACTGATGAGTTGAGATTATGTTCTGAGGAAACAAATATCACTGATGAGTTGACCTCGTTCACATCAACACCATTACTACTACTCTTGCCTGATCAGTGTGTTACTTATGCATTGATTCAAGCTGGAAAAGTGTAGATTTAAAAAAGAAATAAGGAAAAACTGGTTCACAAATAGGGTGGTGAATGATTGGAATGGACTCGGTAGACAGGTAGTTAGTGCGGAGTCATTAGAGAGCTTTAAAGGGAGGCTGGATAGGTTCATGGACGGGGATGAAAGGTGGATGTAGGTAGCGCTAAGTAACAGGAACTACCACGTGTAGGTCTCACAGCCTCTTGTAGCTTCCTTATTTTCTTATGTTCTTATGTGTCTGAATATTTCCTATACACAGCAGCATAAAACTTGCACTAGTGTGAGATCCTAACCCTCACAGTAAGCCTTCCTGCTCTCTGACTTCCTGAGACCTGCAAGAGAACATAAGAACATAAGAACATAAGGAAGCTACAAGAGGTAGTTCTTGTTACTTAACACTACCTACATCCACATTTCATCCCCATCCATGAATATATCTAGCCTCCTTTTAAAGACCCCTATAGACTCTGCATTGACCACCTGACGACTGAGTCCATTCCAAAGAGTGAGTGTCATTTCAGACATATGACAGCACACATGCAAGGGATGAGTCAATATTATCTACATAAATCTTAGACATAACATATACATACATATGACATAACGTAGACATAACATTGTGGGTTTAACTGATAACAATGATAAATTACTAAGTGTATATTAACCCCTTGTGACCCAGAACGTAATTTCAATTGTAATTTGGGTACCATTAGACAATTTTTAGTGACTAAGCAATATTTTATAGATATGACCTGTTTAGTATCCTTGTCGACTAAATAATTTGGTATATTCAGCTACTTTTCGTAATTTTATGGCTCGACAAGACAATTTTTTATAGCAAAGGAAAGATCTGGGCGTGCAGGGGTAAGAGTAAGGAGGACGATTATTGTGTGTGTCACCTGGGGAAACCTGGGGAAAGTAACCATGGTAACCCGGATGTCACACTACCTCTGTGTCCCGGGGTAACGCGTTGTCACCCACCACAGTCTCAAAGGGGTAATGCCACGGAGATGAGCACCGAGGCCACGCGCAGCATACCGTGTGCCCCCATCTTTACTTAATGCTTGTTACAATTGCATGTGTGCGAGGTCTTATTACCTAGAACTTCCTTTCTCTTACACCAAGATTATTCATTCTTGTATAGGTTTGTGCATACACTTACATACTTTGGGGCAGATACAAATAGCTCGGCGAGGCTCTACCCGTCCCCTTGAACACCCCTCCTTGGGACCTATAGACAGGAAACACCCCTCCTTGGGACCTATAGACAGGAAACACCCCTCCTTGGGACCTATAGACAGGAAACACCCCTCCTTGGGACCTATAGACAGGAAACACCCCTCCTTGGGACCTATAGTCAGGAAACACCCCTCCTTGGAACCTATAGACAGGAAACACCCCTCCTTGGGACCTATAGTCAGGAAACACCCCTTCTTGGGACCTATAGACAGGAAACACCCCTCCTTGGGACCTATAGTCAGGAAACACCCCTCCTTGGGACCTATAGACAGGAAACACCCCTCCTTGGGACCTATAGTCAGGAAACAGCCCTCCTTGGGACCTATAGTCAGGAAACACCCCTCCTTGGGACCTATAGTCAGGAAACCCCTCCTTGGGACCTACACAGTCAGGAAACACCCCTCCTTGGGACCTATAGTCAGGAAACACCCCTCCTTGGGACCTATAGACAGGAAACACCCCTCCTTGGGACCTATAGACAGGAAACACCCCTCCTTGGGACCTATAGACAGGAAACACCCCTCCTTGGGACCTATAGTCAGGAAACACCCCTCCTTGGGACCTATAGTCAGGAAACACCCCTCCTTGGACCTATAGACAGGAAACACCCCTCCTTGGGACCTATAGTCAGGAAACACCCCTCCTTGGAACCTATAGTCAGGAAACACCCCTCCTTGGGACCTATAGACAGGAAACACCCCTCCTTGGGGACCTATAGACAGGAAACACCCCTCCTTGGGACCTATAGTCAGGAACACCCCTCCTTGGAACCTATAGTCAGGAAACACCCCTCCTTGGAACCTATAGTCAGGAAACCCCTCCTTGGGACCTATAGTCAGGAAACCCCTCCTTGGGACCTACACAGTCAGGAAACACCCCTCCTTGGGACCTATACAGTCAGGAAACACCCCTCCTTGGGACCTATGCAGTCAGGAAACACCCCTCCTTGGGACCTATGCAGTCAGGAAACACCCCTCCTTGGGACCTATGCAGTCAGGAAACATCCCTCCTTGGGACCTACACAGACAGGAAACACCCCTCCTTGGGACCTATGTAGTCAGGAAACACCCCTCCTTGGGACCTATACAGTCAGGAAACACCCCTCCTTGGGACCTATGCAGTCAGGAAACACCCCTCCTTGGGACCTATGCAGTCAGGAAACATCCCTCCTTGGGACCTACACAGACAGGAAACACCCCTCCTTGGGACCTATGCAGTCAGGAAACATCCCTCCTTGGGACCTATAGTCAGGAAACACCCCTCCTTGGGACCTATGTAGTCAGGAAACACCCCTCCTTGGGACCTATGTAGTCAGGAAACACCCCTCCTTGGGACCTACAGTCAGGAAACACTCCTCCTTGGGACCTATACAGTCAGAAAACACCCCTCCTTGGGACCTATAGTCAGGAAATGTATCTTAAATGGGGGTGTCCCTTATGACAGTGTGGGGAATGGGGTGTACTTTTCAATACTTGCATCGCCAATACTATAGTTCCAGGGCATCATTTTTGGTCTCGTGCCTATATTATGGAGGGGCAAATAATGAAGTTTTGGAAATGTGGAGCTAGACTTTATACTTACACAATCATCAACCTCACAACTGGTCCTGTTAGAGAAATATCAAGTCTTTCCTTATAGACAAGGGGCAGATACCATGCCGGGTAAATATGCAGTTTCAACCAATAACCCTGATAGCCACCAGGGTAAATATGCAGTTTCAACCAATAACCCCTGATAGCCACCAGGGTAAATATGCAGTTTCAACCAATAACTCTTGATAGCCACCAGGGTAAATATGCAGTTTCAACCCATAACTCTTGATAGACACCAGGGTAAATATGCAGTTTCAACCAATAACTCTTGATAGACACCAGGGTAAATATGCAGTTTCAACCAATAACTCTTGATAGACACCAGGGTAAATATGCAGTTTCAACCCATAACTCTCGATAGACACCAGGGTAAATATGCAGTTTCAACCAATAACTCTGATAGACACCAGGGTAAATATGCAGTTTCAACCATAACTCTTGATAGACACCAGGGTAAATATGCAGTTTCAACCATAACTCTTGATAGACACCAGGGTAAATATGCAGTTTCAACCCATAACTCTTGATAGACACCAGGGTAAATATGCAGTTTCAACCCATAACTCTTGATAGCCACCAGGGTAAATATGCAGTTTCAACCCATAACTCTTGATAGACACCAGGGTAAATATGCAGTTTCAACCAATAACTCTTGATAGACACCAGGGTAAATATGCAGTTTCAACCAATAACTCTTGATAGACACCAGGGTAAATATGCAGTTTCAACCAATAACTCTTGATAGACACCAGGGTAAATATGCAGTTTCAACCCATAACCCCTGATCGACACCAGGGTAAATATGCAGTTTCAACCAATAACCCCTGATCGACACCAGGGTAAATATGCAGTTTCAACCAACAACTTGATCGACACCAGGGTAAATATGCAGTTTCAACCAATCCCTGATAGCCACCAGGGTAAATATGCAGTTTCAACCAATAACCCCTGATCAACACCAGGGTAAATATGCAGTTTCAACCAATAACCCCTGATAGCCACCAGGGTAAATATGCAGTTTCAACCCATAACCCCTGATAGACACCAGGGTAAATATGCAGTTTCAACCAATAACCCCTGATAGCCACCAGGGTAAATATGCAGTTTCAACCCATAACCCCTGATAGACACCAGGGTAAATATGCAGTTTCAACCAATATTCCCTATTGACCAATACTCTCCTGACATACCTGCCCCCCCAGACTCCCCTGCAAGCTAACTAACCTAAACTGGGCGTTGATTATGTAACCTAACCTCGCTTGTGTTATTTTTCATTTCCGACAGCTGTTGTAGGGGTTAGAAATGCTCCTTAAGATGAAAAGGAAACGTTCAGGATATTTAAAACTTATTCTAGATGAACACCGAATTCACTTTGGTGGACGAAACTATTTTTGTCTTGAGTTTTGACGTGTTTTGAATTAATCTGTTCACCGTTTCTGTCGCAATTTATTTATTATTTGTTTAGTGTAGGTAAAGGTTATTTTCTTTTTTTTAAAGTTAGGTTTAGGTTAGGTTAGGTAAGCTAGGTTTAGGCACTGAAAACCAGCAATTAACTTTTCTTGTTCTCTCTCGAAACAAACATTAGTGGCGCAGGGTAATAATAGAAATACCCGACCTTTCGAGCGAATGACTTTTCGAGCGGTGGACCATTCGGAGGACCCAATTGTGTGTGTGTGTTGCATAGGCGTGCAGGTGTGTACAAAGAGACAGACACCGTAGTGACAGGTGTGGTGTATGTGGTAAAGCGAGAGAGGCTAAGAGTGAGGTGTTAGCCCCCCAGTGTGTGTGTCTGACCTAAAGAGCGAACGCGCAGTTCTCGTCCACTATAACGGCGTCAGCCCCGTACCGCCGCGGCCACGGGTACGGCGCGGGCCACAGTGGTCCATAGAAGCTAATCTCGAGCACGTGGGACTTGAACCTAGGATCAGCGCATCAAGGTATACCCTGGATACGTCTCTGTAGATTTCAGCGGGAGACACTTAGCGAAAAGACGTTAAAATATTCCATTTACCGGCATCAAACTATGTCATATATTTCAGGGAGAATATTATGCTGAAAGGCTAATATGGCGGCAATGTATGATCGTCCACCCTATATTTATCAATAGCAATACTCCTATTGTCCCTAATATGCCCTAAATAAGGTATTTAATGGTAAATCTCACCTTATTTCCCATTAAATAAGTATATATATCTTGGGTAAACAACAAACCTGGCCGCCCAGTTGGTTCCTCAACGCTGATTGGCTGAGAGATGTAGGGAGAGATGCCAGGCCTCTGATTGGCTCTGAGGAAGGCTGGCCTCGCCGCCATGTTACGAGGTGCCAATTACGCATTTTAAACCAATAACTTTTTTATTCGTGCACCGATATAGGATTGCATAGCCTTATTGAAAACCCAGTTTGTTTTATGACTCCATAAAGTCTCGTTTAAGGCCTTCATAAAAGAAATATGACTCAATCAGTTAGTAACACCGTACATATTACCGATTATTTGTTGATAATTCTTTTTTTACACTAAATATAGGGGGATTTTTGTGTTTTAATATATTTCGATATTTCCGCATCGTTTTATGAATTAATCACGCGCTTGGTAAGTGTATTTTGTTAATTGGTCTGAAGGGGTTTTTGTTTAATTTTAACGTCAACCTTGTTCTTCCTTCTATTTGAGTTCTGAGGTTTTTTGTGTGTGATTAGCTATGCCTACAGGAGCAGTGTGTTTGTGTGTATTTATGGGACGTGTTTTTCACGTGTTTACTAAATGAATACATCTGACTCAGTGGTGTAAAGGGTCAAATTAACGAAAAAACAAAACATGCTTTGCTTCTTGGTTTCAACACTAAACGAGGATCTGTTACTGTTTATAAGATACACACATCATATACTATTAGCTCATATTTTTTCACGAATTATAAGAGCTTCATCAGAAAGTCGATTTTTGTTGTGGTGATTTGATTTTTTTCGGCCATCTTTTAAAACACGATATTTAATTCATTCTTCGTTATTTCATGTTTGTTAGGCTTATTGTGTCCTATTTATCATTATTTTACTCTATCCGTGTTGATTTATTCATTATTTGAGGTGTTTGATTATGAAGGAAATAGTTGTAGTCTCGAGTTGGATGTCAAGATCAAGAGCAGCTCTGATCAAGTGCTCTTGATGACGTCACGGCGGCCATATTGGCAATTTATCCTTATTCTTACATTTATACCTCAATTTACGGCTTCCCGTGCAATATTCAAGGCTATGTAAGGGGTAAGAAAGGGTGTGGGGCTGTATTGCATGATATTACCCATTGACAAGAGATATATGCACGATAAATAGGTAAAAACTGGGTATTTCTGGCTTCACTTATCTTATTTCTCTTATTTTCTTATGCTTTTTACTTCAATTTACGGGTTAACTTGCAATATTCAAGGCTATGTAAGGGGTAAGAAAGGATGTGGGGCCGTATTGCATGATATAACACCCAAGCAGAAGCAATATATGCACGCTAAATGGGTAAAAATAGGGTATTACACCACAACACAGTGAAGACATGAGTGTACCTGGCAGGGACTGTGTGGTGGGGCGGGGGCGGGAGGGTGCATGAACGCCCGTGTGGTGATGTGGTGGGCGTGGCCAGGTAACACGGGCGTCAGGCTGGCCAGGTAACACGGGCGTGGGACTGCTACTCGCCTCCTCTCCTAGTCACTCCTCCACACCGCCCCCTCACGCCTGCAGATGGACAGTAGTATCTTGCAGGGTCTTTAGATATCTAATAAAAGACCCTGGTATCTTGTAGAGCCATGGAGTAGCCTCGTAGCCTCGTGTCTCTCACTGGGACGTTAGCGGCAGTGCTTTGCTAGTAGAGAGAGGGGAGAGAGGAGACAGAAAGCCGCCGCGCCTCACCGCCGAACCCGACACATGTCAACAAAGGATCAGCTGCTTCATTATTTAGACCATTTCTCTCGCTGTTTGATTTCTATATGATCAATAATTGGTTCGCAGCAGTAGTTATCTATCTTATAAGGAATAGTAACCGATTTATTAATAACAGTTACCCATTTTATAGGTAATAGTATGCATTTTATATAATGTTGTTGTTGGGGGTTTGAAGGGGCCGTGCAGGCTGTGGTGCCACAGCCTCTAGTGCCCCGAAGGTGCAGGATACAAATGAATCAGCAGGTTAGATCCTGTGCAGTTGGCCAGACTTCTGTAGGAAGGTCCTGGTGTGCTTGAGGATTTTGAAGGCCAAGCCGGGATCTGGAGAGCCACCCAAGAGGTCGGCTAGAGTTGGTCTGCGGAGGAGTGGATATAGTGATTGGAGGAGTGTCGTGCGGTGGGAGTGGTGGCGAGGACATTGCAGGAGGTGTTCAGGTGTGTCCAGGTATGTGGGGCACCAGGGGCAGTGAGGGTCGTCAGTCATGCCCAGTTTGTGTAGGAGAGAGTTGAGGCGGGTGTGGCCAATCCGGAGTCTGGTGACTGCGGTGTCCAGGGCACGGCTGGGGGAGTACGTGGGTCCACCAGTGGTGTCGTGTGTCATGTCGTATTCGTCCAAGTGAAGTGTACTGTAAGGCGTCAGTCAGCTCTGTGTCCCAGTGTCGGCTGCATGTAGTCTGAAGGTTAGTCAGTGAATCAGGCAGGTCTGTGGTCATGTCTATGGGAGAGGGGAGGGAGTGTGCCTCCGCTACCGCCCAGTCGGCCAGTGTTGCCCCTGACACAAATGTGGGAGGGCACCCACTGAAGGTGGATGACATGGCCAGAGGAGGATAAGTAAAGCAAGAGGTGGTGGATGTGAAAGCAAAGTTTTTTATATATATATATATATATATATATATATATATATATATATATATATATATATATATATATATATAATACTGAGGTAGAAGAAGAGTGGAATTATGTTAGTAACGCATTTTATCGGCCACGTTTTCTTTCTATTCTTGCTGTTTTTGTTCGTTTTATTTGTTACGTTTTTGTTTGTACATAAATAAGAACATAAGGAAGCTACAAGAGGCTGTGAGACCTACACGTGGTAGTTCCTGTTACTTAACACTACCTATATCCACCTTTCATCCCCATCCATGAAATTGTCTAACCTCCTTTTAAAACTCCCTATTGACTCTGCACTAACCACACACACATACACACAAAATCTGAAGGTTATCAATCCAAGGTGTCTCCCATCAAAATTGAATAGTGAAATAGTGAAATATTGAATAGTAAATTGCCAGTGTATTTGCCATGCACTAATATGCAGCGTCCCTGTGCATTCGGTCAGCGGTTCGAGTCTGCCTAGTTCGTGCTGACGTGGCGGCGCTTTGTATAGTCAATAACCTTGTAGTTGGTACTTGCAAAGTGTCTAGATAGGATGAAAATCTTATCTTGCCATGCACTACTGAACCATAGTGACAATCTCAGTAAATAAAAGCAACATATATATAAAAGTACAAAATACACTTCAACTCCTTCTAAGTGTGTCTGTACGTACATGTTCCCTCACTCAGTAAATAAAAGCATACAAAATACACTTCCAATGCTTCTAAGCGTGTGTCTGTACGTACTTGTAGTAGTTATCTATCTTATCAGCAATAGTAACCCCATTTATTATCACTAGTTAAACTTTTTACAGGTGCTAGTACGCATTTTATTGCCAGTTAACAAAGGCCGCTCTGCTGTTTGAAATGATTTATGTCTATTTCTGCTCTGTTCGTTAGATTTGTTCAGGCATTTGTTCCCTGTAGTTACCTATTTTATCAACAACAGTAACCCATTTATTAGTAACAGTTACCCAATATACAGGCATCAGTGCCCATTATATTGCTAAAGTTACCCATTTTACAGGCATCAGTACCCATTATATTGCTAAAGTTACCCATTTTACAGGCATCAGTACCCATTGTGTATTGCTAAAGTTACCCATTTTACAGGCATCAGTACCCATTGTGTATTGCTAAAGTTACCTATTTTATTGCTGAAGTAGTAAAGGAATCGGTAATGATCTCACTTACGCATTTTACCTATTTTAGTTATAGTCTAGTTACCTATTTTATCAGCAACAGTAAACCAGTAACCCATTTATTAGCAACAGTTACCCATTTTACAGGCAGCAGTACCCATTTTATTGGTTATACTAAGGTAGTTTTTAAAGGAATCTAGAATTATTTTAGTTACCGGTACACATTTTACCAGTCACGTTTTCTGTGAATCCTGCGTATATGACATGGCGCAGGAAAGCTACTCGATGACTCTGGTTAATTCATTTCTTTCTGCATTTCTCTCGTGTTGTGGTCGCTACAGACTATCTCCTTCCTTTCTCTGGGCTCTCTGGGCTGGCCAAGGTATAGTGTCTTGCCGTACGTGACTCTGTACTCCTTTGTTACGGGCTGTCTCTCTGTCATTGCCGTGCTAGACGTAGTATATATTAGTTTCTTTTTGTGTCTGCTACCGTAGATAACACTAAAGTCGCCAGGACAACGTTTCTTTTTATTTACAGACGTGTGGTGACGTTAATACTTACATTTGTACATCCATGATTTCAGGAAAGTTAGAAGGGGCTATCTGGAGAGTGTGTCATTTTGTGTCTTCATCTGTCATAGTATATGGCTATAAATGAACAAATTACAAAAATAAAACCGAGTGGTGACGTTGTTAACGGGCTACACTAAGGTCGCCATCTAGTGTTTATGTTCTGAGTGTCCCCCCGCCGTCGTCGTCGCCCGAAAAAAAAACGAGTAGGGAAATTTGAAACCGTATATAGCTACTTGCAGATACAAAGCATAAAACAACACTGAAAGAGGGTAGATTATACAGTCATGCATAGACCACTATATACCTGGACTGCGCACGGAATATCGGCCTGTCGCGCAAGGGCCTGAAGTCGGAGGGCCGCTTGGATTCATATATATATATATATACGGATCATATAGACTGGTTTATCAGTATATATGATATACTGTAATCTTCGTAAATGTTTGTTCTATAATATTATCAAATAAAAAACAGTAAAACACGCTAAAGAAATGCCATTACGAGACTATGAAGAAATATGCATGAACTTAATATTCACTTCAACTCTTCGCCATTTAAAACTTTGCGAGTCAACTTTTATCATGAAGGGTATCAATAGAAGCGCAATTTTATTAGCTTTCCATTGCTATATTTCGTTATCTGATAAATTAATTAGAACCATGCATAAATTAGCGTTAAATAAATAAATAAAATCATCACTCGGGTAATTTTCCCGATTGATGATGTTATTTATTTAGTCAACGCTAACTTATACACGGTACTAATTCATTTATCAGAAAACGAAATATATATAAGTAAATAAATAACCTCATCAATCGGGAAAATTACCTGAGTGATGATTTTATTTATTTAGTTAACGCTAATTTATGCATGGTTCTAATTAATTTATCAGATAACGAAATATATCAATGGAAAGCTAATAAAATTGCGCTTCTATTGATACTCTTCATTATAAAAGTTGACTCGCAAAATTTTAAATTGCGAAGAGTTAAGTGAATATTAAGTTCATGCATATTTCTTCATAGTCCCGTAATGGCATTTCTTTAGCGTGTTTTACTGTTTTTTATTTGATAATATATATAGAACAAACATTTACGAAGATTACAGTATATCATATATACTGATAAACCAGTCTATATGATAGTCCATAGACCACTATATCTCTTTGTCGGGCGCCCCGCAGGCCCCTATGCAGCCCCGCAATTCAAAACATTGTCGCGTGAACAGTCCAGGGGTGAGTTTGAGAGGAAGAGTTTGAGCGGCTTGCGCCGTTCAGGTTTCTGTACCCCTCTATCAAACGCTTTTGGGCGCCTCGCAGTGGTATGTAAACAAATCCCCGCCGTTACCATGGAAACGACGACGCCACAGCTCAGACTGTGGGCTTTTGACCTCACCATTTTCCTCTACTGCCCTCTATCTGCCCACGCACAGTACGGAAGTGTAATGGCGTACGCTGTAGCTACCTGACGACTATTTGATTATTGTTGTAATGGTAATTGTCGCTGAGAGAGGTGAAATGCTAGGAATCTTGGGCACCGTCAACCAATTACCGTCAATAACACTATAGTCGCCACTGCACTTTTGTCGCCAGGCGCTAAATATTACTAATTTTAGCATCACTATAGACTTGTATGTGCCACTGAAGACAGGTACTTAATATAAACTACTGTGCATGCCTCTTTAGTGGCACATACAATTATGTATTTGTAGTGATGATAAAATTCGTAATATATGGCGCCTGACGACATATATGTGCAGTGGCGACTATAGTGTTATTGGCGGTAGGGTGTAGGGATACGTGAACAGGTTTATGAAACTGTCGCCAATAGGAATTCTCGCAGAAACACCAACTGAGGCCTGTCGCCGACGTGGTACACTCGCCGACGCGGAAATTTTTGGTAACAGTTCCACTTGGAATAAATGAAAATGAAGAATAAAGTGTATTTCATTGTTGGATACCACCATACCACCTGGTATGTAATCTCTGAATGCAGAAATACTGTTAAAAGCTTATTAAATGTATATATTGTGTACTGTAATATCATACAAGATCAAGAACTGGAACTGGCGATGAAAATAGGCAGATGAAATTAAATGAAAATATGACAGTGCTAATATGATTTGACTAATGCTTCATCTTCGCTTATAATGTCAGATTACTGTGATAAATAATGCTGTTATGTATATGCAGGTTGTTTTCTCCTCTAACTCAGAGTTATGTACACATTTATATAGCTAACCTGCCACTTATAGAGATAATTTGAAGACATATTTTTACAGCAACAGGACATTCTGAAACAGAAGAACTCCCCATTGTTTATATTTTTGTTTTGTCAAACATTATTATTTTCAACTTAACTAATTCAATTTACCTAAACTAAATCAATTGCTAAGATAACCTAGCTTTTCTAACTAATGAAATCTGGATTATTTAATATCAATCAATCAATCATTGGGGGCATACGCCGTGGGGCGCGTCGCCTCGCCCACCCTACGACGCCACTCCCGGGGGTCACCACGCGCGAGTTCCCATGCAGGCTCCTTTCCCATACCAAGCAGCTCTCGACAAGAAACATCAACTTGCCCCAGCCGCGAGCCTTGTGGGCGCCCCCTTGGCCTCCTCCACGCCGGATTGTCTCTTACAGATACAACCCGATGGGAAGGATCGGTTTCAGGGTAGCGTGCCACATGCCCATATAGCCGAAGTTGGCGCTGACGGACTATGCAGGTAATAGGCCTCGATTCAGTCTCACGGTGCAATCGCTGATTTGACACGTAATCATCCCAGCGATACCCCATGATTCTGCGAAGACACTTATTACCAAAGGCATTGATTCGTCTCTTCAAGTCACTATTTAGTGTCGATGTCTCACAACCATAGAGTAAGACAGGGATCACAAGCGACTTGAAGATCCGGATCTTTGTCCTCCTGCACAGGTACCGACAACGCCAAATACTCCCGCTGAGCGAGTCCATAACACCGTGGGCTATGCCAATCCGCCGTAAGACTTCTTGACGTGACCCGTCGTCATTATGGACTGCGCTACCAAGGTATGTAAAACTTTCCAAGATCTCAATGTCCTCGCCACACGCATGAACAGACTGTACTGCTTCATCTAGTAAGTCTCCAAACACCTGGACCTTGGTCTTGAGCCAGGAGACCTCAAGTCCCAAAGGCTTTGCCTCCTCGTGCAGCGCCTCGAGAGCCATCACCAGGACCTCCAGCGACTCAGCAAAGATTACTGCATCATCGGCAAAAACAAGATCAGTGATCTTGGTGTTGCCGACGGATGCTCCACAATCACTTTGATCTACAACCTTGTTCAATACCCAGTCCATACAAGCGTTGAAAAGTGATGGGGCAAGGACGCACCCTTGCCTCACTCCTGTATTCACAGGAAAGAAGCTGGATACACCTGCCCCACATTTCACAGCACTCTCAGTCCCAGAATACAGACCAGTTATCAAACCAATAGTCCTTGCAGGAATCCCTCGAAGTCGCAGAAGATCCCAGAGTGACTCACGATGCACTGAGTCAAACGCCTTCTTGAGATCAACATAGGCTGCAAGCATCCCCTGTCGAAACTCACGTCGGCGTTCCACCAGGACACGAAGCGCTAGGATACGGTCCGTTGTTGACTTACCAGGCGTGAACCCAGACTGCTGAGGTCTCTGATGCTTCACCAGATGACTGCGAATTCGTGTCAGCAATAGATGGGCAAGCACCTTGCCTGGTACGCTGAGCAGTGTAATACCGCGGTAATTGTTGCAGTCCTGACGGTCCCCTTTCCCTTTCCAGATAGGGACGACCAGCCCCCTTTTCCAGTCAGGAGGAATGGTACCTGATTGCCACACGGCAGTCAGGACAGCATGCAACCCGCGGATCATGGCCTCACCCCCAGCTTTGAGGAGCTCCGCACTGATATTACAAACACCAGCTGCCTTTCCACCCTTCAACTTTGCTACAGCCTCTCTGACTTCGTCAAGAGAGGGTGCGGTTTCGTCAATGGGAGGATCGGCATCCACTGCCTGCAACCCAGTGGTGTGAAGCTGCTCAGTTGGAGGGTCCACCGTGAACAACTGCCCAAAGTACTCAGCCCAACGAGCCATCTGCCCATCCATGTCCGACACGAGGCGCCCATCTGCTGTTCGAATAGCACTCGCCCGAGAAGGAGACTTGGAACGGAGCTTCTTCAGGGCTCGGTAGGCGGGTCGGAGGTCATTAGCGTTCAAATGACCCTCGACATCCTCAGCGAGACTCCTGACATACCTCTCCTTGTCTCTTCTCAGGAGGGTTCTAGTCCGGCGTGACAGAGCCCTGTGCTGGTCCCGGTTCCCAGCCAGCCTGGCAGCGCGACTCTCCTCGATTTTCTCCAGCGTCTCCGTCGAGACAAAACCACGCCTTGACCTCGGGCGCTCCCCAATACACTCCTTGGCAGCCTGTAGTTTCACGTTTGAAGGTATCCCACAGTTCTACAGGATCCCCGAGAGCACCGAGCACATCAAACCGATTTGAGACTGCCACCGCATACTCATGAGCACATGTCAAGTCCTTCAGTTTCTCAAGATGAAACTCAGTATGGTTACCTCATGAGATTCTTCTGGACTTGACATGAAGCTTAAGTGTAGCAACAACAAGTCTGTTATCTGTTCCAAAGAACTCAGCACTCCGGTAAACCCTGCAGTTCTGGAGGATCCTCCAACAAGTACTAACGAGGATGTGGTCGATCTCCTTAGCTACCCCTCCGGCATTACTATACCATGTCCAGCGGTGCAGCTCTGGTCTCTGATCCCAAGAACCTGCAATTCTCAACCTTCTGGACCTTGCAAAGTTCAGAAGCAGAGAACTGTTGGTGTTTCTGGTACCGGAGCCATGGGGACCAACACACAACTCGTAGCCATATTGTATTAATTGTATTGTTTAATAGCTGTCTATTAAATTGTCAATCGTATTATCACATATCATTGCTGCCACATGTGGCCACATGTGGCAGCAATGATATGTGAGGTATTTCAGCTCCAAATGTGTAATATGCATATTACACATCTGGAGCTGAAATACCTCCTCCGCCACCCTCGCCCGGGCCCTATATATGCATCCTAACTAGTAAAAATATAACCAATAAAATTCCATTCTTACCTAATAACCTAACCTACCCTAACTGGTGGGTGAAGAAGGGGTATTTATGATTAAGGGGTATACAGTATTTCTGTATAATAAAAAGGTATAAATAATTGAAATCACAGCAAAAGAAATGGTAAATATGCATTTGCAACCAATACTCCCTATTGACCAATACTCTTCTGAAATAACTGGCGGAACATCTTAAGAACAAGCTAGGGCTCCACGCTAAGCTGACCCAAATGTTGGCTCTACGTATTATACTTACTGTCCTTAACACATCTGTTAATATTTTAATGAGTGCTGATCCTTATTTTGCCTACATGGCTGATATTAAATTTCAGGTTCCTGAGAAAAACTAAGCCCAGCGAGATGCGCAATGGACGACGAGTTTGAGAAAGTAGTGCGAATCTAAGTAGTAGGTATAACCTAGGGGTTGGTCGAGGGGGGACGGAGCCCCCCCGTTAGGTTAGGCTAGGTTAGGTTAGGGCAGGTTAGGTTAGTGCACAGCACGAGGGGCTCGAAGAGGGGTGCTAGGTTAGGTCTGTAGAGTTTGTCATCTTTAGACTAAAGGCTCAAACTCCTATCTTCTTCTTATAGCCAACAAGCTTGGGGACATGGTGGAAACCGGGGTTTTTGGGTGGGGGAGCACACACATAAGGGAAATATGGCCCCCCACAAAAAAAATCCTTAAACTAGGGAAATTTCCCTATTTCATGGACTTTATCGGGGAAATATTTCCCTTATATGTGTGCTCCCCCACAATAGGAGCACACTCAGAAGGGAAATATGGCTCCCCACAAAAAATCCCTAAACTAGGGAAATTTCCCTAGTACATAGACTTAATCGGGGAAATATTTCCCCGATAAAGTTCATGAACTAGGGAAATATCCTAGTTTATGGATTTTTTTGTGGGGGGCCATATTTCCCTTATGTGTGTGCTTCCCCACCCAAAAACCCCGGTTTCCCACCATGTCCCCAAGCTTGTTGGCTATAAGAAGAAGAAGATAGAGGGTGGAGCCTTTGTTCTTAAGATTTACCTAACTAGCGGGGCTACACCATCCAGACCTAAACTAACCTAGCCAACCTGGGCATTGATTACATAACCTTAGCTCACTGAGGCAGGGGGTTTCGCTCACCCCCAGACCTTTCTTGTTATTTTTTATTTCTTATTCCTGCCGGCGGTAAATGTGCAGTTTCAACCAATACTCTCCTGGCATAACTGAGGGAGGAGCTGTTCTCCCCCAGAACCCCCCACTAGTTAACAAACCTAGCCTGGGCATTGATTACGCAACCTTACCTCATTCACCCAGACCACCTTGTGTTATTTTTTGTATGGGTCATAAATACTCCTTAGCGATGAGAACGAAACGTGCAGGATACTTAACCAGCGATCGTGTATGGTTTAAACTGCACATATACCCTGCCGGCTATTGTAGGGGTTAGAAATACTCCTTATGATGAGAATGAAACGTTCAGGATATCTAAAACCACCGATCTTGTATTGGTTTAAACTGCACATATATTAAAAAAATACTAGGAAATACCTAATGCTTATATAAGGGGATGTAATGTGAACTTGAATAAATGTATCTCCCTCCACTGTACATTGGACCACTATAATATCGTAAATTGTCACTCCAATTTACTGTATTTTCATTATTAATTATAAGTAGGCTCCAGTACAGTACTTAGCAGTGCATGTCAATGCATGCTGCGGGATAACATTGTAGTCTTTCGACTGTAATTGGCAGGAATAGCATAAATTTGTCTCAAATTCGTCTCTGTTTGGGCGGCCATTGTTGTTGTCATGACGTCACACCTCGCAGAGCGCCCAAGGTTTTGGCTTGGGCGCTCGGTGGCAACTCGAACGGCCCGCCCGAGTCGCGCACAGGCGTTTGAGAGTGTTTGAGCGGCTCGCACCACTCAAATTCTTCCTCTCAAACTCACCCCAGGTATACAGTGGTCTATGAGTCATGATATAAGCTACTGTGTATCATCTTCAGTGGCACATACACAGCAGTAGTGATGCTATAATTCGTAATATTTGGCGCCTGGCGACATCAGTGCAGATGGCGACTATAGTGTTATCTACGGTAGAGGCCCAAAACTTAATTTCCATTGTAATTTGGGCACCATTAGACGTTTTTTAGTGACTATAAGCAACATTTTATAGATATGCCCTGTTTAGTATCCTTAACCACTACCGTAGATAACAGTCATGTCGCCACCTGCAGTCATGTCGCCAGCCGCCAAATATTACGAATTATAGCATCACTACTGATTTTTATGTGCCACTGAAGATGTTACACAGTAGTTTATATCATGACTGTATAATCGACCCTGTTTCAGCGTTGTTTTATGCTTTGTATCTGCAAATATAACTGTTGCGCATTTTGCATCTCACGTTTTTCTTCGCGCGACGACAGACAGTAGCTCATCACCTTTCGGGCGGCAGGACACAACACTTTCCAGATCTTTCAAACTTGAATAGAATTTGCTTTCACGTTGGCAGAAGAATTTTTATATATCCAAGCATCTTCCGCAGGTAATATATATATAGACTTGTTTTACTTTACCTCTAATTTCCCTGAATTCCCCAGAGTGGCGACTCAACTGTTGGGTTAAAATACTAGTTGGCGACTTTACTGTAGTAGGTATAGCAAGGTCACCACTCGGTTTTATTTTTGTAATTTGTTCATTTATAGCCCTAATATGACACAGATGAAGACACAAAATGACACAGACTTTCCAGATAGCCCCTTCTAACTTTCCTGAAATCATGGATGTAGAAATGTAAGTATTAACGCCACCACACGTCTGTAAATAACAAAGAAACGTTGAACTGGCGACTTGACTGTTATCTACGGTAACTAATTTTGGTATAGTCAGTTATTTTTTGTAATTTTATGGCTAACAACAGACGATTTTATATAGCAAAGGAAAGATCTGGGCGTGAAAGGGGTTAAGCATTTGTCTCACTATAATGCTTATGTAAGACACTGTCAGGAAATATGCAGTGTTTGCCTTGGCAGTGCCGAGTGCCAACCACAGTGCACAGGGTTGGCAACAGCAAGGTAGCTACATTGCCAACCACAGTGCACAGGGTTGGCAACAGCAAGGTAGCCACACTCTCAGAAATAAGGGTACATTAAGGGTAGAATTGTTACATCGCACCATCACTACCCTTTTGAAATCCTATGTCCAGGCTGGAGGGTAGATGCTGCCGATTATACCCTTCATCTACCCTTTATCTACCCTTTTTAGACGAGAGGGTTGGAAAAGTATATTTGCGTCGATCCGAAAGGGTAGATTTGTAAGGGTAGAAAAAGGGTAGCAGTATTTCATCACTACAAATACCCTTTTTCTACCCTTTTCCTACCCTTTTTTCTAAGAGTGCAGGGTTGGCAGCAGCAAGGTAGCAACATTATATAACAGAGGTGTACGTATCAAGTGGAAATAAAGGCCAAAATACAAGCTAAGATACGTGAATAAAATGAAGACAAAATATCATCTTATCAAAACAGGTTCTCTCATCAGTAAAAATCAGAAGTCCTGGAAATGAGAGCCTATTGTGGCATGAACCCCTTGAGACCCAGAACGTAATTTCCATTGTACACTCAGAAATAAGGGGTACATTAAGGGTAGAATTGTTACATCGCACCATCACTACCCTTTTTAAACCTATGTCCAGGTTGGAGGGTAGATGATGCCGATTATACCCTTCATCTACCCTTTATCTACCCTTTTTAGACGAGAGGGTTGCAAAAGGGTATATTTGCGTCGATCCGAAAGGGTAGATTTGTAAGGGTAGAAAAAGGGTAGCAGTATTTCATCACTACAAACCCTTTTTCTACCCTTTTCCTACCCTTCTTTTCTAAGAATGTAATATGACTACCACTAGACGATTTTTAGTGAATATAAGTAATATTTTATAGATTTGACATGTTTAGTATCCTTGTCGACTAACTAATTTGGTATATTAAGTGACTTTTCGTGATTTTATGGCTCGACAACATACATTTTTTTATAGTAAAGGAAAGATCTGGGCGTGAAGGGGTTAAACCGAGGCAGATCTCATCTCGGTGGCCTCGGTTAAACTGAGTAACATACAGCAGGGATTGGCAGCAGCAAGTTAGCAACATATTATATAACATGAGTGAGGTGTACGGATCAGCTACTGTCAGGTACCATGTTAGGTCAGTCAGGAATATCAGGAAGACAACGCTTTTCATCCCTAGGGTGGCTTAGTTGGCGCTATTATTGATTACCCCCCCCCTCTCTCTCTCTCTCTCTCTCTTCCCTCTCCCTCTCCCTCTCCCTCTCCCTCTCCCTCTCCCTCTCCCTCTCCCTCTCCCTCCTCTCCCTCTCCCTCTCCCTCTCCCTCTCTCTCTCTCTCTCTCTCTCTCTCTCTCTCTCTCTCTCTCTCTCTCTCCCTCTCCCTCTCCCTCTCCCTCTCCTCTCCTCTCCCTCTCCCTCTCCCTCTCCCTCTCCCTCTCCCTCTCCCTCTCCCTCTCCCTCTCCCTCTCCCTCTCCCTCTCCCTCTCCCTCTCCCTCTCCCTCTCCCTCTCGCCTAAACGATGAAATATGTCAACTTTATAGTTTGAACGGTTATTCTGCCCATTATAAAAATAAGACTACACGAGGTGGAGGTGTGGCAATATGCCTTAAAAAGTCATTCCAAGGTGTACCCCTTAACTATGTCTCTTTGCAGCTACCTCACATTCAATCCTTATTTTTGGAACTCAAACAGCCCAGTAAATTTATAATAGGAATTATTTATAGACCCCCAAATTCTAATCTTAGTGAGTTACTTCTGTCCATGGAGAATATTTTAGACTTTTTATCAAAATTCAACATGAAATGTTACTTAATGGGCGATTTTAATATAAATTTGCTAAAAAGCAATGATAATCATGTTTGCAACTTTATTAATTTGCTTTTTTCCCACTTTTTTTACTCCACGATAAATAAACCTACTAGAGTCACTAATAACTCTGCTTCATTAATAGATCACATTTGGACTAATGATTTCCTTAATTACCAAGAGAGTGGTATATTGTATACTTCCATCAGTGACCACTTTCCCAATTTTTAGCATATTTTCTGTTCACATTAATAGTACACATTGTTCTCATATCCTAACCAGAAGAATAATCACTGATGCTTACATCGATGCCTTTAGAAATGATTTGAAGAATTATAAATGGGAATTGGAGTTAAAAGACAGAAGAGTTGATGAAACTTTTGATATATATATGAATACTAGCCGCAAAGCCGCCCTCCGGGCGGACTTTTTGGCTAGCTCCTGCGGAGGGCTATTGGTGGGCCTTCGGCCCACCACCTGTGTTTGGTGGGCCTTCGGCCCACCAAACATGGACTCTCCAGATAGCCCCTTCTAACTTTCCTGAAATCATGGATGTAGAAATGTATGTATTCCCCCCACCCATTCACTCACCCATTACCCATCACCCCCCACCCATTCACTCACCCATTACCCATCACCCCCACCCATTCACTCACCATTACCCACACCCCCCACCCATTCACTCACCCATTA
The DNA here is from genome assembly GCA_016584305.1 of Chionoecetes opilio. NCBI lineage: Eukaryota > Metazoa > Arthropoda > Malacostraca > Decapoda > Majidae > Chionoecetes > Chionoecetes opilio. The sequence goes on from JACEEZ010006673.1 coordinate 88,355, forward strand.
CCCATCACCCCCCACCCATTCACTCACCCATTACCCCCCACCCATTCACTCACACATTCACTCACCCATTACCCATCACCACACACCCATTCACTCACCCATTACCCATCACCCCCCACCATTCACTCACCCATTACCCATCACCCCCACCCATTCACTCACCCATTACCCATCACCCCACACCCATTACCCATCACCCCCCACCCATTCACTCACCCATTACCCATCACCCCCCACCCATTCACTCACCCATTACCCATCACCACACACCCATTCACTCACCCATTACCCATCACCTTCCACCCATTCACTCACCCATTACCCATCACCACACACCCATTCACTCACCCATTACCCATCACCCCCCACCCATTCACTCACCCATTACCCATCACCCCCACCCATTCACTCACCCATTACCCATCACCCCCCACCCATTCACTCACCCATTACCCATCACCCCCCCACCATTCACTCACCCATTACCCATCACCACACACCCATTCACTCACCCATTACCCATCACCCCCCACCCATTCAATCACCCATTACCCATCACCCCCCACCCATTCACTCACCCATTACCCATCACCACACACCCATTCACTCACCCACCTCACCCCCCACCCATTCACTCACCCATTACCCATCACCACACACCCATTACCCATCACCCCCCACCCATTCACTCACCCATTACCCCATCACCCACACCCCCATTCACTCACCCATTACCCATCACCCCCACCCATTCACTCACCCATTACCCATCACCACACACCCATTCACTCATCCATTACCCATCACCCCCCACCCATTCACTCACCCATTACCCATCACCACACACCCATTCACTCACGCATTATCCATCACCCCCCACCTATTCCCTCACCCATCACCCATCACCCCCAACCCATCACCCCCCACCCATTCACTCACCCCACACCCATTACCCATCACCCCCCACCCATTCACTCACCCATCACCCCACACCCATTACCCATCACCCCACCCATTCACTCACCCATTACCCATCACCCTACATCAAGGTTTCCTCAATTCTCGCAACCCACTTTTGTTTTCACAATTCTCGCTAATAGGCTGCTAAAAAAAAGAAAAAAAAAGTGATCGGATCATCTCATAAGTGGGCTTATGACCTTCCCCTGGTCAACCCGATTCCAAAAATGTGCCATATGAGGTGTTTGCGCCACGGGGGGCGGAACCTATATCACACACACACACAGACAGACAGACAGACAGACAGACACACTTTCGCTTATATTATTATAGAAGTTTCAAATTCTCTATAATGAACACTTTCCTGTTAAGAAAATTTTAGTTAAGGACAAACACCTAGGTAAGACTTATATCACAACAGCAATCAGGAATTCCATCAAACATCGTAACAGATTGCAAAAATTATACGCTAAGTGGCCACTAACTTACGAAAGAATATTCAAACGGTACAGGAACTCATTAACAACTATAATTAGGGCAGCTAAAGACAATCATTTTAGGTCCAGACTACGCGAGAAAGCAGGTGATGCAAAAAAAACTTGGAGTATTGTTAATAATCTAATGGGAAAGAACCAGTCAAAATTACCAACTTCTATAATTTTTTGCAATAAAACATCTAACAATAACGAAATTGCTACTGCATTTAATGATTATTTTAGTAATGTTGCTACTCAACTAGCTGAGAGCATTGTGCCAAGTGCTACTTCATTTAGACAGTACCTACCTGACCCTGTACCCTTTTCATTTTTCCTTCGACCTACATCAATACCAGAAATCGAATCCATTATTAAAAACCTTAAGACAACTTCGCCAGGCTATGATGATATTAATATTAAAGTTATAAAACAATACAGCTGTGAAGTCTCTAACTTTTTAGATTATATCATAAATCGGTCGTTTAAAGAAGGTAGTTTACCAAAACAGTTACAATTAGCGAAAGTGGTTCCCATATTTAAAAAAGGTGAGAAGTCTCTCTTTAGTAATTACAGACCTGTTTCTATCCTTTCAAGCTTTAGTAAAATCTTTGAGAAAACTGTTGTAAGCAGATTAATGGAGTACCTATCAAAATTTACATTACTAACAGAATTTCAGTATGGCTTTCGACCCAACTATAGTACAGAGTTAGCAATCCATCACCTTTGTAATAGTATTATAACTCATTAGACAACAAAATTCATCAAATAACAGTATTTTGTGACTTATCAAAAGCGTTTGACACCATCTCTCATCCTATTTTATTAGAGAATTTGAAAACTTATGGCATTCGTGGTCCGGCACATGACTGGTTCAACAGCTACTTAAGCCACAGAAGACAATACACTGTATATAATAATTCTGCATCTTCACATGAATCAATCTGCTATGGTGTACCACAAGGTTCAGTTTTAGGCCCAGTTTTGTTTCTTATCTATATCAATGACATTTTACGTTGTAGTAATAAATTGAAGTTTTTGCTTTTTGCTGATGACACCTCCATATATATTCAGGGACAAGATCTTGGTGAAATAGAGAATATTCTAAACTAACACTGAACATCTCTAAAACATGCTACATGGTATCCCACCCTCTAATGACTAGTGCAGCCCATAGTGACGTCAAAATAAATTATTTATCCTTGTGTAAAGTTGCAGAATATAAATTTCTAGGTATAACCATTGACAATAAATTAACATGGAGATCACAAATAAATCAATTATGTACTAAAATATCTAAATTAACTGGCGTTTTATATAAAATTCGTAGCTGTATCACTTGAGTGTATTATTCAAATATATTCATCACTAGGATATCAATATCTACTGTATTGTTCAACAATTTGGGGGGGGAGCATATAAAACATATGTGGATAATTTATTTATTTCTCAAAAAAAGTTAATACGTGTTATGTTTTATAAGTCACGATATGAGCACACCAACCCACTATTTCGAGACCACCAGTTACTCAAACTGTCTGATATAATATCTCTGCAATCAAACTTATTTGTTTATAAATCATTACATGTGTATCCTGTTGATAACGGTTTTCACTACATTTCACATACTTTTGCTACAAGGTCATTACAGTTACGAATACCACGTTGCAGGACTACTCATGCTCAGCAAAATGTTTCAGTCAGAGGTGTCAAATTATGGAATAGTTTACCAGCAGAAATAAAAAATTTCACAACTCAAATATCCTTCAAACATAAACTCAAGAAATTGTTGCTTCAAAGTTATACACACTAAGTCATTCAGTAGGTATGCATGGATTAATTATGTGAGTGTGTACTTGTATATTACAGTGTGTTAATGTGTAAGTATGTTTGGGTGTGTAAATTTATGGGTATGTAGGTGTCTGTGTGCGCATAAATGTATGTGTATGTGTAGGTGTGTTGCATATGTATATGTATGCATGTATGTGTATATAGGTATATACGTATGTATATATTAATTTATAATGTCAGTTATTAATATTGTATATATTTGTTAGCCAATGGCCTAAATCCACTTGCTAAACACGTTTTTGTATATCTAAGCAACAGGTCTGTATAGGAGCTTGCGCTCAACAGACCTAGGCTTCATGCCTTACTTATGTCAAATGAATAAAAAAAGTATTGTATCATGAAGGCCAATAAAACAATAAGTCAAAAAAAAAAATAAGTCAAAAGTCTACCCGCCAGGGTGGCGCGGTTGGTAGAATCACGGACTGGTGTTGCAGAGTCCCTGCGCTATTCGGTCAGCGGTTCGAGTCCACCAAATTCGTCCTGGTGTAGTGGCGCTTTGTACAGTCAATAACCTTGTAATTGGTATTTGCAAAGTGTCTAGATAGGATCAAAGTATCTTATCTCTCTCTCTCTCTCTCTCTCTCTCTCTCTCTCTCTCTCTCTCTCTCAAATATATGTTTGTACATTTTCTCACAATGAATAAGTGGGAAGATAATATTCATGATACCAACTTATTTGTCACATCACCTGCCCCCCCCCCCCCCCCCCCCCCCTCCTCGCTCCCCGCTCTCTCTCCGCCTCTGAAAACTGTGCCTGTACATTTTCTCACAATAAGTAAGTGCATGTGGAGAAAATATTCCTGACACAACTTATTGCCACACCACTATCTCGTCCCTCGTCTATATGTTATGTTGTTGTTTTGTTTTTCTTGTATGCCTTCGGGTGAGGATAATTATTATTATTATTATTATTATTATTATTATTATTATTACTACTACATGAGATCAACGTCGCACTACCTGCCCGACCTCCATTTCTTGTTGACAACTTGACAATTCTTCTACATTAACGATTATAATAATTTATCCTCAACCCCTTCACGCCCAGATCTTTCCTTTGCTATAAAAAATGTATGTTGTCGAGCCATAGAATGCGGGCCATGGCCACGACCTCCTTATACAGGCCTGAGCGATGGGCCGTGACGTCATAGCCTGGGTCATCTCACCCGCTCCGTCCTCTCCCTCGCTCTGTCTGTCCCACGTATATTATACAGTAATTTATAAATGCTATTTATAAATGTTATCTCCGTAAATGTTTGTTCTATAATATTATCAAATAAAAAACAGTAAAACACGCTAAAGAAATGCCATTACGAGATTCTGAAGAAATATGCATGAACTTATTATTCACTTCAACTCTTCGCCATTTAAAACTTTGCGAGTCAACATTTACCATGAAACATATCAATAGAAGCGCAATTTTATTAGCTTTCCATTGATATATTTCGTTATCTGATAAATTGAATTAGAACCATGCATAAATTAGCGTTAGATAAATAAATAAAATCATCAATCGGGTAATTTTCCCGATTGATGATGTTATTTATTTACTTATATATTTCGTTTTCTGATAAATGAATTAGTACCATGCATACATTAGCGTTAACTAAATAAATAACATCATCAATCGGGAAAATTACCCGATTGATGATTTTATTTATTTATCTACGCTAATTTATGCATGGTTCTGTAGTGACCTTTGTCACCTACATGGTTGATAAACAGACACCCAGGTTGTGGTTTGCTGGTTTATTGGAGAGGTTGTGTGTGGTACAAGTCTCTGAGTTCAAGTGTCTTTGCCTCTACAAGAGACTCCCTTTATAAAGAGGCCCCGATACTCACGACCTGACGTCCTGCATACCAATGCGGCTCAGGTCGAGTTTAAAGGATTAGCCAGCCAGGTGTGGTGTGACTCACCACAGTACTCTCCTTCCTCAAAAAAAAAAAAAAATTATACATATAAAACTTATAAAAAAAACAGAGGTGCCAAGTGCCGAGGTAATGTAGGTAGGGCAACTGTCCAGTCTTCACGTTGCAGCGGTAGCTGCAAGATTAGATAGGAGGTGCCGAGGGGCGCTGTTACAAGATCTTGAGGGAGGCTTGTGAAACTAGGTGTCTTCGGGGAAAGGCGAAGTGTCCTAATGAATCGGCTCCCAAGATAGCTTGTGTTGCTCTGCTAAGCCCGTACGTTGCAGGGCCTTGCAAGTAGCAGGAGGCTGCAGGACGCAGGATGGGGCCGCAGGAAGCAGCGTAGGAGCAGGGGCGAGGAGTAGCACTTTGGCGGCAGGAGACTGGGCTGATGGTACCCTTAGATGGCTTCGTCAGGCGTAGCGTGGCAGCATGCTGGGCCGTGGGCGTGGGCGGCTAGTGGCGCTGGTGACGGTGACGGCGGCGAGGGGCGGCGGCAGGGGTGGCGGCAGGGGCGGCGTCGGCAGGGCTGGGTGGCAGGGCGTGGGACACAAGCCACAGGAGGGCGTGTGTGGGTGCGCTGAGATGGGTGGCGAGCAGGCGCGGTAGGATGAGGCTGCGAAGGGCGAGGTGCAGGCCGCTGGCGTGGCGCATGGCTGTGTGGCTAGGGGTGTCGCGGCAGGGGCGGCGCGGCCTGAGTAGCGCGGCATGAGGCAGGACGGCTAGCGTGGGCGGCGGGATGCGGTGCCCGTGCGTTGCAGGGCCTTGCTGGAGGCAGCGGAAGGCAGCAGGACGCAGCGTGAGGCAGCAGGAGCGAGGAGTAGCCCGAGGCGCCAGGAGGCAGGGCTTGGAAGGCGGGATGCGGTGCCCGTGCGTTGCAGGGCCTTGTTGGAGGCAGCGGAAGGCAGCAGGACGCAACGTGAGGCAGCAGGAGCGAGGAGTAGCCCGAGGAGGCAGGGCTTGGAAGGCGGGATGCGGTGAGCAGGCCGTGGCAGGCCGCGGGCGTGGGCGGCGACAGGGGTGAGGCAGGCCGCGGCAAGAGGTGGCTGCGATGGGCGAGGGGCTCGCTGGTGTGCTGGCGTGGCGGCGTGATGGGGGGGGGGCGAGGGGCAGCCCCTCCCCCCCCCCCCTGGGTGTGTCTTGTCACTCCGTAGGTCACCAACTGTAGTGACCTTTGTCACCTACATGGTTGATAAACAGACACCCAGGTTGTGGTTTGCTGGTTTATTGGAGAGGTTGTGTGTGGTACAAGTCTCTGAGTTCAAGTGTCTTTGCCTCTACAAGAGACTCCCTTTATAAAGAGGCCCCGATACTCACGACCTGACGTCCTGCATACCAATGCGGCTCAGGTCGAGTTTAAAGGATTAGCCAGCCAGGTGTGGTGTGACTCACCACAGTTCTAATTCATTTATCAGAAAACGAAATATATCAATGGAAAGCTAATAAAATTGCGCTTCTATTGATATGTTTCATGGTAAATGTTGACTTGCAAAGTTTTAAATGGCGAAGGGTTGAAGTGAATAATAAGTTCATGCATATTTCTTCAGTGTCTCGTAATGGCATTTCTTTAGCGTGTTTTACTGTTTTTTATTTGATAATATTATAGAACAAACATTTACGAAGATAACATTTATAAATAGCATTTATAAATTACAGTATAATATACGTGGGACAGACAGAGCGAGGGAGAGGACGGAGCGGGTGAGATGACCGAGGCTGATGACGTCACGAGGCTGTGACGTCACGTCGCTCAGGCCTTGTTAAGGAGGCCGTGCCATGGCCCCCCTTTCGCAAAGAAGAAATAATAATGAATATTAGAGCCCCCCCCTTTTTAAATGTTCTGGGTACGCCACTGATCAAACACTATATATTCTTTGTTTAAAACTGTACAAAACTTGGGCCGTGGCAAAGTCCAGCGATATTATCCCATGATACTCGTCTTCTTTTTGTTGTCAGGCGACGATCCTTTCTTATCAGTGGAACAGCTGATCTCCTCCACTAAAGCTCATCATCTTTCGTTTTACTGATACTCGGATCCCACTGACATCAACATCTTTATTCTGTTTCATCCTATGCTTTCTTTTGATCTCAGCCCACTATATATAACCCACACTATATATAACATCACCTAGCCCACTATATATAACCCATACTATATATAACATCACCTAGCCCACTATATATAACCTAACACATACCATATACCTACTATATAACATCACCTAGCCCACTATATATAACCCATACTATATATAACATCACCTAGCCCACTATATATAACCCATACTATATATAACCCATACTATATATAAATACATCACCTACCCACTATATATAACCCACACTATATATAACATCACCTAGCCCACTATATATAACCCATACTATATATAACATCACCTAGCCCACTATATATAACCCATACTATATATAACATCACCTAGCCCACTATATATATATACCATACCATATATATATAACATCACCTAGCCCACTATATATAACCCATACTATATATAACATCACCTAGCCCACTATATATAACCCATACTATATATAACATCACCTAGCCCACTATATATAACCCATACTATATATAACATCACCTAGCCCACTATATATAACCCATACTATATATAACATCACCTAACCCACTATATATAACCCATACTATATATAACATCACCTAGCCCACTATATATATAACCCATACTATATATAACATCACCTAACCCACTATATATAACCCATACTATATATAACATCACCTAACCCACTATATATAACCCATACTATATATAACCCATACTATATATAACATCACCTAGCCCACTATATATAACCCATACTATATATAACATCACCTAGCCCACTATATATATATATAACCCATACTATATATAACATCACCTAACCCACTATATATAACCCATACTATATATAACATCACCTAGCCCACTATATATATAACCCATACTATATATAACATCACCTAGCCCACTATATATAACCCATACTATATATAACATCACCTAACCCACTATATATAACCCATACTATATATAACATCACCTAGCCCACTATATATATAACCCACACTATATATAACATCACCTAGCCCACTATATATATATAACCCATACTATATATAACATCACCTAGCCCCTATATATATAACCAACTTACAACCTACCCACTATATATAACCCATACTATATATAACATCACCTAGCCCACTATATATAACATCACCCAATTTTTTATGTTACATCAATACCTTCTTTTTATCTCAGCCCACTAACATCAACACCTTTTATGCTGTTAGCGTTCTTTTATGTTTTGTTTTATGTTGTAATACCAAATTAGTTAGTCGACAAGGATACTAAACTGGTCATAGCTATAAAATATTGCTTATATTCACTAAAAATCCTCTAATGGTGGCCAAACTACAATGAAAACTTACGCTTTGGGTCTCAAGGGGTTAATATCTGCATTCTCTGTCTTTTCAGTATACCTCAACGACCTGTCAGTTCACCTTTATCTCCTGAGTATAGCACACGATACACACCCACCTGCCTTATGCCCCCAGACAATGAGGTCAGTCACTTGTTTAGGGTTTGTAATGTGTTATGGTGTGTGGATGTGTATCTTGTGTATTAACAGTGTAGCTTTCTGGAGAGGAATGATAAAGATAAGAGAGATTAGAGAGAGAGAGAGAAGTAAAAGAGAGAAAGAGAGAGAAGAGAGGGAAGGGAAGGGAAGGGAGAGAGATATACCGGGATGGGTACCCTGAAGAACCGTTATGTACTTCTGACATGTATGAGAGCAACATCTCTTATAACGCCTTCAGATTCGTTAAATAAGAGAGAAAGGTGTAGCATAAATTGGAAACGAAGAGAAAAAATTAAAGTGGACAGAGATACGAAACAGGTATACAAAAATAGTTACGACAGGAAAAAGGGTCAAAGGTAAGGAATACAAGGGAAAAGTCTGGGTGGAGGGGTAAGCGTACCGAGAGAACATGATGGGTAAACCAAGTAACCCATTTATGATGCCACATTTTTTTAAAACCTCCTATCATTTTACCTTGCAACCCCTGTGCTTTCTAACTGTTTTTTAGCATATAATTTGAAAACTTGAATTATCCAAATTTACTAGTGGCAGGATCTGAGACGTATTCTATATTTGCTTCAGCTTCCGTAATCGTCTAATGGTACCCAAATTACAATGGAAATTACGTTCTGGGTGTCGAGGGGTTAAGCGTTACCTAAGAACATAAGGAGGCAAAAAAAGGTTACGTCATTTATGATCGGCCACATGACTTCATTTGGTAAAACTCCTATCGAAATATTTTATCTGGCAACCCCTGTGACGTTTCTTGACTGTTATTATTCAGGGAAATTGACTCTCAACATTTGAAGGTTTATTAGTCTTGCGCTGTCAGTGTTGGCGCGTGTGTGGTGCGTGCCTTGCCTTGCAGCTCTTCCTGTCTGTCTTCCTGTCTGTCTGGTCGTCATGGTTTGTGCGCTCTGCTACTGTGATTCTGCTTTATCTATAGGCTACTCTGTTTTTTTTTATGAGGTGAAAAATGATAAAAAAAAAAAAAAAAAAATCCTGACCCCTTGCTGCTTACTGACTGATATTTGATGCCAGGAGAAGGGAATACTACGCTTCTTCTAAATTGTTTTTTTTAACGAGGTGAAAAATTATCAAAAATCCTGCCTCCTTGCTGCTTACTAACTGATATTTTATGCCAGGAGAAGGGAATACTACGCTTCTTCTAAATTTCAGTTGTATTTTATTAAAGTTAACCATATTATCATGTAAATATACATAGGCATAATTTTAACCCCTTGAGGCCCAGAACGTAATTTCCATTGCAAAGTGGGTACCATTGACGATTTTTAGTGTATAGAAGCAATATTGTATAGCTATGACCTGTTTAGTATCCTTGCCGACTAACTAATTTGGTATATTAAGTTAGTTTTCGTACTTTTATGGCTAACAACAGACGATTTTTTTATAGCAAAGGAAAGATTTGGGCGTGAAGGGGTTAAGCATGAGAGCTTAAGATAGAAGGGAATTTTCGCCTCGTTAAAAAAAATAGACTATAATGTGACTTGAATAGGGGTCATTATTTGTGCAGTGGATGTATTAGTGGTTTAAAAAGTCATCCGCTGCAGTGATTGTTAACCCCTTGAGACCCATAACCTAATTTCCATTGTAATATGACTACCATAAGACAATTTTTAGTGACTATAAACAATATTTTATAGCTATGACCTGTTTAGTATCCTTGTCCACTAACTAATTTGGTTTATTTAGTTACTTTTCGTTATTTTATGGCTAACAACAGACGATTTTATATAGCCAAAGAAAGATTTGGGCGTGAAGGGGTTAATTAATGTTATATCTAATGTTACTTTAATCTTGGTCACTCATTATTTGTGCTGTGGATTACATAAGAACATAAGAAAATAAGGAAGCTATAAAAGGCCGTGAGACCTACACGTGGTAGTTCCTGTAAATAGATGTGATTTATTAGTGGTTGAAAGAGTTGTCGTTGTGTATGCTCGAATGGCTTTGAATGAAAAGCCATATTAGATAGAAAGACATTTATACGGAAGTCCTGAAGTGAAGGTTTGGCTATAAAGAAAAAAAGTTTAAGTGGCTGTACTTTTTTTTTTTCGCCAAGGGTAAAAAAAAAAAAAAAAAAAAAAAAAAGTGGTGGCTGTACTTTTTTTTCTTTTTTCGCCAAGGGTAAAAAAAAAAAAAAGTTAAGATGCTACTTTTTTCTCTTTTTTCGCCAGGGGTAAAAAAAAAAAAAAAAAAAAAAAAAGTTAAGTGGCTGTACTTTTTTTTTTTTTCGCCAAGGGTAAAAAAAAAAAAAAAAAAAAGTTAAGATGCTACTTTTTTTCTCTTTTCGCCAAGGGTAAAAAAAAAAAAAAAGTTAAGTGACTGCACTTTTTTTTTTTTTTCGCCAGGGGTAAAAAAAAAAAAAGTTAAGTGGCTGTACTTTTTTTTCTTTTTCGCCAAGGGTAAAAAAAAAAAAAAAAAAAAAAAAAAAAAAAAGTTAAGTGGCTGTACTTTTTTTTTTCGCCAAGGGTAAAAAAAAAAAAAAAAAAAAGCCGCTATAAAGTCCACTTATTACCAGTGTTCATAAGGCAGACACCACAATCAATCATTAGGGGCATACGCCGGGGGGGTATAAAAACAAGATCAGTGATCTTGGTGTTGCCGACGGATGCTCCACAATCACTTTGATCTACAACCTTGTCCAATACCCAGTCCATGCAAGCGTTGAAAAGTGATGGGGCAAGGACGCACCCTTGCCTCACTCCTGTATTCACAGGGAAGAAGCTGGATACACCTGCCCCACACTTCACAGCACTCTCAGTCCCAGAATACAGACCAGTTATCAAACCAATAGTCCTTGCAGGAATCCCTCGAAGTCGCAG
>JACEEZ010006673.1:105000-110000 GCA_016584305.1 Chionoecetes opilio
ATCATTCTACAAGACTGAAAGGGAAACTGCAACAGGTTTAGTAAGAGAGTCTCAGTAATTGACCAGACATCAGGATCGGGCTTCATCTGTTCATCATCCATCCCACTGGGTGATGCCCTTGAGAAATTAAGAATTTTGGAAGCACAGTCGCCTGTAGATGAAAAGCAGCAAACCATACAGCATGCAACAAGTTTATTGAGAAAGGATATAAAAACTTACAAGCAAGAACAGATGCACTACCAATCACAAGAAGTATCATTTGAAGCTGCAGAAAAGGTTGTCCCACAGTCTGTCTTCAATTTTGTTGTCACACTTCTCTCTGACAAAGGAGAACTGCAGCAGTTTGATGACCTACAGGACCTGGCGACGGTTAATCCAACAATTAAGCAAAAGTCACTAGTACTGTCTCAGTAAATCTTGCACCATGTAGCTGGAATACCAACACCACTAGGCATTGCCACAGCTTACCATCTTTACCACCAAACACGCAGCAAATCACTTATCAACCTGAACAACAGACTTGGCCAAGGAATCAGCTATGACAGCCTGCAACGCCGACTAACCAGGGTTAGCGAAAACATTATGCAACAGGTTGAAGAGGATGGTGTGTTCATCCCTGCCACAATGAGCCACCGCCACGGGACAGTCCATGTCATCTCTGATAGCAGTGACTCTGATATTGACAGTTAATGTACATGATCTATTCCATGTGACTATTATAATTATTCTGCCATTATTTTAATGAGATTTATTAAGTGTTGTACAACCATTAATTTTGTTGCTTTTCTCATAAGCATAACTGTCACAGATAATCATTATATCGAAATGTAATGTTTACTTCAGATGTTTATTTGACTACGTAAACTAGAATAAAAATATTTGATTTCTAATTATATGGTTATTTGTCAAGACCTAAGTAACTAAATACCAAATATGCCAATAAGTTACATTAGTTTGTAGTTAAAACAGAATTGAAAACAATCTTTTGCATTGAAAACGTGAGTAGATAAAGTGTATAGGGACAAAAGCTACGATTTTCGAACCTATGGGGCTATATTAGTTTTTGACCTCCCAAAATTTTCCAGCAGCTTTTTCCCGGGGTTTGCCCTCTAAAACATGTTCCTAGACACCTGTAGATGTGATTTGCATAAGCCAACCTTTTACAGCACACGGGACGAATTATGGAAAAAAAATCGGGTTTGGCTCCCTGGGTAATTGGCATGATTTATGAAGCTCATAATTTTGTGATGCTTCAGATGATATATATTTATTTGCAATATGCACAAATGCCACGCAATGTTGGTGCGTCATTATATATACGTAGGTAACACGCACTACCTCTGATGTGTTGCGAGGGTAATATCATTAACCCCTTGAGACCCAGAGCGTAATTTCCTTTGTAATTTAGGTACCACTAGACGATTTTTAGTAAATATAGGCAATATTTTATAGCTATGACCTGTTTAGTATCCCTATCCACTAACTAATTTGGTATATTCAGTTACTTTTTCGTAATTTTATGGCTCGACAACATAACAGACAATTGTATATAGCAAAGGAAAGATCTGGGCGTGATGGGGTTAAGTATTTAGGTTAGATATCAGATAAAGTATTAGGCTAGGTATTATAAATTTAGGTTAGATATTAGATTAGGAGCTAGGTATTTAGGTTAGGTATTTAGGTATTAGGTATTTAGGTTAGGTATTAGGTTAGGTATTAGGTTTTTAGGTTAGGTATTAGGTTTTTAGGTTAGGTATTAAATATTTAGATTAGGTATTAGGTTTTTAGGTTAGGTATTAGGTTTTTAGGTTAGGTATTAGGTTTTTAGGTTTTTAGGTTAGGTATTAGTTTTTAGGTTAGGTATTAGGTTTTTAGGTTTTTAGGTTAGGTATTAGGTTTTTAGGTTAGGTATTAGGTTTTTAGGTTAGGTATTAGATATTTAGATTAGGTATTAGGTTATTGCGGGGTTAAAGGTATTAGGGATTTAGGGACTGACAATTAAACGGGCTTTTTGCTAGTTTTTTTTTTTTTGCCCTTGGTCAGTCCTTTGTGATGTAAAAAAAAAAAAAAAAATTAAGGAGTATTATTCTAAAGTATTATTAAAAGGTATTAGAGTAAAGATATTAAGTAAAAAGTATTATAAAAAGTTACTATTAGGGTAAAAAGTATTAGGTAAAAAGTATTATTAAAAGTTACTATTAGGGTAAAAAGTATTATTAAAAGTACTATTAGGGTAAAAAGTATTATTAAAAGTACTATTAGGGTAAAAAGTATTATTAAAAGTTACTATTAGGGTAAAAAGTATTATTAAAAGTTACTATTAGGGTAAAAAGTATTATTAAGAGGTACTATTAGGGTAAAAAGTATTATTAAAAGGTACTATTAGGGTAAAAAGTATTATCAAAAGTTACTATTAGGGTAAAAAGTATTATTAAAAGTTACTATTAGGGTAAAAAGTATTATTAAAAGTTACTATTAGGGTAAAAAGTATTATTAAAAGTTACTATTAGGGTAAAAAGTATTATTAAAAGTTACTATTAGGGTAAAAAGTATTATTAAAAGTTACTATTACGGTAAAAAGTATTATTAAAGTTACTATTAGGGTAAAAGTATTATTAAAGTACTATTAGGGTAAAAAGTATTATCAAAAGTTACTATTAGGGTAAAAAGTATTATTAAAACGTACTATTAGGGTAAAAAGTATATTAAAAGTTACTATTAGGGTAAAAAGTATTATCAAAAGTTACTATTAGGGTAAAAAGTATTATTAAAACGTACTATTAGGGTAAATGTATTAGGAAAAAAGTATTATTAAAAGGTATTAGAATAAAGTTATTAGGAAAAAAGTATTAGGATAAAGGTATAAGTTTAAAAGTATTATTAAAAGTTACTATTAGGCAAAAAGTATTATAAAAAGGTACTATTAGGTTAAAAGTTGAAAAGGTATATCTAGTGATGCTTCAATTACATCATTAATGAAACACCTGTGAATGTTGATGAATGTGAATGTGAATGAAATACCTAAAATGGGTAAATGTCATGCTATATAGTGGAGCAGATTGTTATATTCTCGTTGTATGAATAAATGAATGGCAATGAAATAATAATAATAATAATAATTTTAATCTCACCCGAAAGCATACAGGAAAACCAACAACATGATAATACAGACATGAAGGGATGAATTTAAATAGCAAATTAAATGATAAAACGATGATAGGATACACACAACACGGGAACGTATAGTACAGTACAAAGGGGAGGCGGTAGCAGAGTGGTTAGCGTCTCCCAGTGGCGTTCTGGAAGACCCGAGTTCGATCCCGAGTGAGACCCATAAATCCATTAAAAAAAAAAAAAAAAAAAAAACACATACGTATTTCATTAAGGAATTAGTATTTAGCTCTATTGGTTGATTGAAGAAAAGTAATCAGATAGCAAATCAGCTCTTTATAAGCAGCCGCTTATCTGCACCAATATCACTATATACTGTGCTGCAAGGCTAGTGTATACTTGTGATCAAGCCTACCGTAGATAACACTTCAGTCGCCAGGACAACGTTTTTTCGATGTACAGACGTCTGGTGGCATTAATACTTACATTTCTACATACATGATTTCAGGAAAGTTAGAAGGGGCTATCTGGAGAGTCTGTGTCATTTTGTGTCTTCATCTGTGTCATATAGTATGGCTATAAATGAACAAATTACAAAAATATCACCAGATTGGCGACCAACAATAAGGTCGCCAGTTAGTGTTTATGTTCTGAGTGTTCTCCCGCCGTCGTCGTCGCGCGAAAAAAAAACTAGTAGGAAAATTTGAAACTGTATATACTTGCAGATACAAAGCATAAAACAACGCTGAAACAGGGTAGATTGATTATACAGTCATGATTATAAACTACTGTGTATAATCTTCAGTGGCACATAAAAATCAGTAGTGATGCTATAATTCGTAATATTTGGCGGCTGGCGACATTAGTGCAGCTGGCGACTATTGTACATATTACTCACTTTAAAATCTTGAAGAAATCATTGCCCTTTTTTTTCGTGCGGAGTCAATAGGGAGTTTTAAAATGAGGCTGGACAGTGATATGGATGGGGATGAAAGGTGGATGTAAGTAGTGTTAAGTAACAGGAACTACCACGTGTAGGTCTCCCAGCCTCTTGTAGCTTCCTTATGTCCTTATGTTCTTACTAGCCGCAAAGCCGCCCACCGGGCGGACTTTTTGGCTAGCTCCTGCGGAGGGCTATTGGTGGGCCTTCGGCCCACCAAACACAGCTTTCTGGAGAGTGTGTTTGGTGGGCCTTCGGCCCACCAAACACAGACTCTCCAGATAACTTCTAACTTCTTCTCCCTTCTAACTCTCCTGAAATCATGGCTGTAGAAATGTATGTATTAACGCCTTACCCATCACCCCCCACCCATTCACTCACCCATTACCCATCACCCCCCACCCATTCACTCACCCATTACCCATCACCACACACCCATTCACTCACCCATTACCCATCACCTCCCACCTATTCCATCACCCATCACCCCCCACCCATTCACTCACCCATCACCCCACACCCATTACCCATCACCCCACCCATTCACTCACCCATTACCCATCACCCTACATCAAGGTTTCCTCAATTCTCGCAACCCACTTTTTTTTCTTCACAATTCTCGTTAATAGGCTGCTAAAAAAAAAAAAAAAAAAAGTGATCGAATCATCTCATAAGTGGGCTTAAAAGTTGCCCCTGGTCGAGCTGGTTCCAAAACTGTGCCATATGATGGGATTGGGGCACGGGGGGCGGCACCTATCGCGGACACACACACACACACACACACACACACACACACACACACACACACACACACACACATATTATTATAGATGTTCCCTTTGTAGCGCGCGCACACACACACACACACACACACACACACACACACACACACACAATATTATTATAGATGTTCCCTTTGTAGCACACACACACACATTTCCTTGCTATC
>JACEEZ010006673.1:112500-146827 GCA_016584305.1 Chionoecetes opilio
AAATAGACCTTGACCTAGAGGGAAGATTGACCAAAATAGACCTTGACCTTGAGGGAAGATAGACCAAAATAGACCTTGACCTTGATGGAAGATAGACCGAAATAGACCTTGACCTTGATGGAAGATAGACCAAAATAGACCTTAATGGAAGATAGACAGAAATAGACCTTGACCTTGATGGAAGATAGACCAAAATAGACCTTGATGGAAGATAGACCTTAGAAGAAGACTTAGAAGATACACCTTAGAATAACAAGACCTTAGAGATAGACGATAGACCAAGATAGACCATGAGGGAAGAGACACAGAGAGAGTGTTGAGTAAGTAACCTAATACGTCAACAAGACATCAATGTGTAGCTACGTCAGGGTTTTAAGTCTGCTACAAGGGGACGGGAATGCTTACTGTAGTGTTTCAGGTGGCTATCCTTGTCCTATCTGTGTCTCCCTGTTGTGTTTCAGGTGGCTATCTTTGTCCTATCTTTGTGTTCATGATGTGTTTCAGGTGGCTATCTTTGTCCTATCTGTGTCTCCCTGTTGTGTTTCAGGTGGCTATCTTTGTCCTATCTTTGTGTTCATGATGTGTTTCAGGTGGCTATCTTTGTCCTATCTGTGTGTCCATGATGTGTTTCAGGTGGCTATCTTTGTCCTATCTTTGTGTCCATGATGTGTTTCAGGTGGCTATCTTTGTCCTATCTTTGTGTTCATGATGTGTTTCAGGTGGCTATCTTTGTCCTATCTGTGTCTCCCTGTTGTGTTTCAGGTGGCTATCTTTGTCCTATCTTGTGTTCATGATGTGTTTCAGGTGGCTATCTTTGTCCTATCTGTGTGTCCTGTGTGTTTCAGGTGGCTATCTTTGTCCTATCTGTGTGTCCATGATGTGTTTCAGGTGGCTATCTTTGTCCTATCTGTGTGTCCCATGATGTGTTTCAGGTGGCTATCTTTGTCCTATCTGTGTTCCACTGTTGTGTTTCAGGTGGCTATCTTTGTCCTATCTGTGTGTCCATGATGTGTTTCAGGTGGCTATCTTTGTCCTATCTTTGTGTCCATGATGTGTTTCAGGTGGCTATCTTTGTCCTATCTGTGTGTCCATGATGTGTTTCAGGTGGCTATCTTTGTCCTATCTGTGTGTCCATGATGTGTTTCAGGTGGCTATCTTTGTCCTATCTGTGTGTCCATGATGTGTTTCAGGTGGCTATCTTTGTCCTATCTGTGTCTCCCTGTTGTGTTTCAGGTGGCTATCTTTGTCCTATCTTTGTGTTCATGATGTGTTTCAGGTGGCTATCTTTGTCCTATCTGTGTCTCCCTGTTGTGTTTCAGGTGGCTATCTTTGTCCTATCTGTGTGTCCATGATGTGTTTCAGGTGGCTATCTTTGTCCTATCTTTGTGTCCATGATGTGTTTCAGGTGGCTATCTTTGTCCTATCTTTGTGTCCCTGTTGTGTTTCAGGTGGCTATCCTGGTGGGCGTGGCGCTCACGGGCATCACGCAGGGCGCCGCCACCAAGGGCTGGACCGCCGTGCTGCCGCGCATGCAGGACGACACGCACAGTTTTGTTGACACGGACGATGACGTGGCCTGGCTAGGTGAGGCATTCCATTTCTATTCATAGATTTTTAGCCCCTTCTTTCAGCCAGATCTTTCCTTTGCTATATGAAATCATCTGTTATTAGCCATAAAACAACGAAAAAGTAACTATAAATAAACCAAATTAGCTAATGGACAAGGATATTTAACAGGTCATCTCTATATAATATTGCTTAAGTTCATTAAAATCGTCTAATGGTAGCCATATTACAATGAAAATTACGTTCTGGGCCTCAAGAGGGTAAATTTAGATTTAGAGTGTAGATTTTAGAGAGTAGATTTAGAGAAAGTGAGATTTTTATATTTAGATTTAGAGAAAGTGTAGATTTTAGAGAGTAGCTTAGAGAAACTAGATTTTTAGATTTAGATTTAGAGAAAGTGTAGATTTTAGAGATTTTTTTATAGCTTTGTTGACACAGACGATGACGTGGCGTGGCTGGGTGAGGAATTCCATCACTCTGACTCTTACACCAACACATGTGAAATAACACTTAGTAATCAGAAAGACAAGAAGACATGAATAACACGGTAGTTATATGATATTCTAAGAGATAGAGATCCTTATAATTATTCGTGGCTGGGTAAGGAATTGCATCACTTACTTCTACACCAACACATGTGAAATAACACCCTATAATTGTGGTAAGAAATGAAGGCACAAATATCACGGTACATGATATCTTGAGAGAACCAACTTTGAACTTATGTAATTATTCTCATTAACAGGTAATTCCCGATATTAACCCCTTCACGCCCAGATCTTTCCTTTCCTATAAAAAATCGTATATTGTCGAGCAATAGAATTACGAAAAGTGACTGAATATACCAAATTAGTTAGTCGACAATGATACTAATTAGGTCATATCTATAAAATATTGCTTATATTCACTAAAAATTGTCTACTAATTAGGTCATATCTATAAAATATTGCTTATATTCACTAGAAATTGTCTAATGATACCCAAATTACAATGGAAAATACGTTCTGGGTCTCAAGAGGTTAATACTTAAAGTAATCGTCCAGACCATTTCATCATTCCTGATTTAATGCAGTCAAAATATAGCCATGATCGAGTATATCAACAATATGTTGTCACTTTTTGCATCCAGTCACCCGTTTTTAAATGATCCGCATTCAAAATCTGTAAATTCCCCGAGCGCACAAAACAAAACTGACGACCAGCAGACGACGCACCACGGCTCGGCGACGTCAAGTTCGGAAGCTTCCCAGCCCTGCCTGATACAAATACACAGATAATCAGAAATAAATATAGTACTTGAAGAATTTTGGGTGTTTCTGATATATTTTTTTTGCGATATGGCATATACTTGCATCCTTCATGGACACAGCAAGAAAGCTGTGCCTTTGCAGAGACTTAGCACCCATTTCCGACCTATTTGACCATGATATGTGTGTGTGTAGCGCCTGGCAGTGGCGGGTGAGAGGAACGCGGTGGGAAACACACTGTCTTGTCGCTCTCCTCTCACCCGCCACTACCAGGCGCTACACACACATATGGCCAAATAGGTCAGAAATGGGTGCTAAGCTCTCTGCAATGGCACAGTTTTCTTGCTGTATCCATGAAGGATGCAAGTATATGCCACATCGCAAAAACAATATATCAGAAACACCCAAAATTCTTCAAGTAGTATTTATTTTTGATTTTCTGTGTATTTGTATCAGACAGGGCTGGGAAGCTACCGACCTTGACGTCACCAGCAAGTTTCGCGCCACGGCTGGAATGAAGCTGTTGTTTTTCCCGCGCTTTTTACAAAAGTCGTGTTTTTAGGGAAATAAGGCGTGGAAATGAATTATTTTTTGTGGATTAGGTATTTTGAATGAACATTCAACATAATTATGCAAAGAAAATGGGTCTGGACGATTACTTTAAGGTACGTAATTTCCTTCTTTTTGTTATGTATGTGTATTATGTTAATTTTTTAATGTCTATGCCTTCAGGTGAAATATAATTTTCATCATTATTATTAAGGCTTGCTATTGATGAAGATTACTGGTTGTCTTCTAAATTATTTTCCCAGTGATTGTTCTTCCACATAACGTGCCTTTAACCCCTTGAGGCCCAGAACGTAATTTCCATTGTAATTTGGGTACCATTAGACGAGTTTTAGTGACTCTAAGCAATATTTTATAGCTATGACCTGTTTAGTATCCTTGTCCACTAACTAATTTGGTATATTTAGTCACTTTTCGTAATTTTATGGCTCGACAACAGACGATTTTATATAGCAAAGGACAAATCTGGGCGTGAAGGGGTTAATGTTAATCCATTAAACGTAATGTCGTGTCTTTTCCCTATGACGGTGATACACTCTTATTTCCACTTGCCCATTCTGTCATTGTGTGTGTGTGTGTGTGTCGGTATTGCAACGTCTCAACAGCTGTACACGAATCAGGATCTCCGCTTATCTTTAGTAATTGCAGTATAATAACCCACTCCTTGCAGACCACGCTTCTGTCAATCATTTACCTCGTTAACTTGCAAGTGATATGTTCCACTCTCAATTAACTCGTTTTTTCAGCATCTACACACACACACACATGAAAAAAATCGTAGCACAGTAAACCCTCTCTTAATCGAACCCGTATAATTCAAACTTTGGATAATTCGAGCTGTTTCAGGCCAGTTCGAATTTTTCAATAACTATCCATAATTCGAGCAAGTTTGAATTATCCTTAGCCTTACTAGTGGGAGTCCGACCTCTCCCATGCGGTGCGTGCCGCGGCTGCCTAGCGTGATCTGATATATGATAATTACTATAAATACGATAGGCGGAGGAAGAAGGCGGAGGGGAGAAGGAAGAAGGGGAGAGGAGGAGAATGGGGGGGAGGGAAAGGAGGGACGAGGAGGAGGAAGGAGGGGAGAGGGGAGGAGAAGGAAGGAGGTGGGACAAGGAAGAGTGGAGAGGAGAGGAAATGGGAGGAGGAAGAACTATTTTTTTTAAGCATCCTTCGCTTGGTATACAATCCTTCAGAGTCCTTCACAGGTTCCTTCGCTCTTTCACGCATCCTACAGGAGTCATGGGAGGGCATTAGAAGTCCCACAGGATTGCTATAGTATTCCTAGGTTTTTTAAGTACTTTGACAATCGCATGGGCGGCTCAAATAGGGATTAATAATACTAATACTAATACTGACCGTTGTATTGAAGTAATGATTAATATATTGCAATGCCTATGTTTTTTATCTCTTGTAGTAAGTTTTGTCTAATTTATCTAATTTGTGATTTTTAAGGAATATCTGAAAGTATCATGTCATTGTGAATTGGCTGAAATAGGGACTTTTAATCATTGTAACTGAAAACTGACTCCAGATTCGTGTTCAGCATGCCCGATAACTGCTAGGAACAAAATTTCAAGCAAATCTATTTATAAAAAAAGAGGCAAATTTTGCAAGGGGTGTGTGTATGCCTTGATTTTTTTTTTATCACGTTTTTTTCAATAACTAAAAAAACTATGGCAGATACGTGCAACGTGTATAGAAAAGTAAATATTAAGTAGATCAAGGGCTATCATCTGACGTAAAGGAAAAACATGTTGATTAGTAAATAACCGAGAAAATAGCATATTCGTACATTTATACGAAATATCAATTTTCTCGACAACCATGAGGTGTGAATGACCGACCAGTATCCTTCACGCCTTTACCTCGCCCCCTCCTCCTCCTCCTTCAGTGTCCATGACGTCCATCGTGGGGATCTTCGCCTCCCTGGCCACGGGGCCGCTGGTGGAGTGGGCGGGGCCTCGACGCGTCCTGATCATCGCCCTGGGTGTGTCTACCGCCCTGTGGCTGGCGCTGGCCTTCCCCCCCCTCAAGGTGGTGCTCTTCATAGTCAGGGCGGCACTGGCGGCGAGCGTGTACTCCATCTCCACGATCTCCCTGCCTCTGCTGGCGGAACTCAGTCCAAAGCATGTTAGGGGATCCATCTCCACGCTGTCAGAGCTCGCCAGCTCGATCGGGGTGCTCTATGGGTACCTGATGGCGTTTCTGTTCCCATGGCAGATGGCTACGGCGCTGTGTGCTCTGACCAGCGCCGTGATGCTGCTGCCCATGTGCTTCGTGCCCGAGGTGAGGACGTCTCCTGTGTTAGTGGATTAAGTGGATAACAAACTTGTAAGGATGATTCCAGACAAGATCTTTGAGAGGCGTAGAGTAAGGGGCGATCTGATAGAGGTTTTTAAGTGGTTCAAGGGATACAATAAAGGAAATGTAGGACAAGTTTTTACGACTAGTAATCAGGATAGAACAAGAAGTCACGGATTCAAACTGGAAAAGCGTAGATTTAAAAAAGAAATAGGGAAAAAATAGTTCACAAATAGGGTGGTAAGTGATTGGAATGGACTCAGTAGACAGGTAGTTAGTGCGGAGTCATTAGAGAGCTTTAAAGGGAGTCTGGATAATTTCATGGAAGGGGATGAAAGGTGGATGTAGGTAGTGTTAAGTAACTGAAACTACCTCGTATAGGTCTCGCGGCCTCTTGTAGCTTCCTTATATTCTGATGTTCTTATGTTCTATGTCTTTCTTTTTTTACAGTCGCCTTACTGGCTGGTGCGTCGCGGCCGGACCGAGGCAGCCAAGGTGTCGCTGCAGCGGCTCCTCGGCCCCACCGCTGAGGCGAAGCAGCAGCTGGAGTCCATCACCAGCATGCCCGCCGCCACCCAGACCTCCCTCATGCAGCAGGTGACAATTATAATAATGTATAGACAAAAAAAAATTGGACATATAGACAGTTGTAAAAACAGGTGAAGAAGGAAACACAGGCTGGGAGGCGCGTACTTTATTCCTGTCTAATTTCGCCTCTAGTACTGGGTTCATTCCTCCGAAGAAGCCCAGTAGAGGCGAAACTAGTCAGGAATAAAGCACTCACTTCCCAGCCCGTGTCGCCTTCATCACCTGTTTTTACAATAATAATAATAATAATTGTATTCTCACCCAAAGGCATACAGGAATAACAACAACAACGCAATATATAAACATGAGGGAATCCTACACTCTTAGAAAAGAAGGGTAGAAAAAGGGTATTTGTAGTGATGAAATACTGCTACCCTTTTTCTACCCTTACAAATATACCCTTTTGTAACCCTAAATATACCCTTTTCTAACCGCAAATATACCCCTTCTCATCCCTCTCGTCTAAAAAGGGTAGATGAAGGGTATGTTCAGCAGCATCTACCCTCCAGCCTGGACATAGGGTATAAAAAGGGTACTGATGGTGTGTTGTAACAATTCTACCCTTAATATACCCCCCATTTCTGAGTGTGTATTGACTGATTATCAAATTCAGCGGAACCTATAACCTATAATCTATATATGAACCTAGTTCATATATAGATTATCTCTGTAGTTTGAAGCTTTGGAGTGACTCATAATATTGTACAGATTGATGCAGCTCGCAGTTGGGTGTCGCCTCATCTGATTACAGCGTACGTGTATGTAGTGTACACGTGTTAGCTAGCATATGTGAATGATTAATGCCGACAATAGAATTGGAATCGTATCATCGACCGTCTAACCTCATAATATATGGGGAAATCTGACGTTAACCCCTTCACGCCCAGATCTTTCCTTTGCTATATAAAATCGTCTGTTGTTAGCCATAAAATATAAAAAAAGTGATTGAATATACCAAATTAGTTCGTCGACAAGGATACTAAACAGGTCATATCTATAAAATATTGCTTATATTCACTAAAAATCGTCTAATGGTACCCAAATTACAATGGAAATCACGTTCTGGGTCTCAAGGGGTTAAACAGAAATATGATATATATGATATGATACGTGTTAGCCCTGAGTCTTGGCGGGCAGGGGTGGAGGGCTCCTGTACAAGGTGCTAATGATGGCATGATGCACACTGCCAGGCTGAGGGTGATGGGTTACTCCTGCCACTCTTGTTGTTGTACTCGTGGTGCGGTGATGGTGAGTGGTGTACGCACTGTGACCAAAGGCTTGCCCGAAGAGTGGATGGCAGGCATAACAATAAAACACGTGCCCTTCACACTGGAACGTAAAGCCGTCACACTGATGACATAAATGCTGAGTGAAGGCGTGCAGGGTATTGGTATTTCATTCCAGTCACTTTAGAATCGGTCATCACAGTTTACAGAACAGCGAGAGACAAGCAGGTGTGTGTGTGTGGTGTGTGTGTGTGTGTGTGTGCGTGTGTGCGTGCGTGCGTGCATGCATGCATGCGTGCGTGCGTGTCCTTGATCTGCTCGTTTGTCTTTCTGTCAGTTTACGCAGCTGGGCAAGGGTCGGAACGCGCGACCCGTGCTGCTGGTGCTGGCGTTCTTCGTGCTGCGCGAGCTGGGCGGCCGCAGCTGCATCATGATGTACACCGTGTACATTTTCCGCGACGCCGGGGTGGAGGTGGACGCGTTCACGTGCACCGTGCTGGTGGGCGCCGTGCGTGTGGTGTGCACGTGCGTCACGGCCTCCGTGCTGGACCGTGTGGGCCGCCGGCCGCTGCTCGTGGCCACCGCGGTGCTGGCCGCCGTGGCCCAGGCCATGTGTGGCCTCTTTCTGTACCTGCAGGTGCCGGGGGCCTCATGGGTGCCCCTGGTGGCCGTGCTCGTGTACATGGCCGCGTACGGCATGGGCGTGGGACCCATCCCGTGGGTGTACGTGGGCGAGCTGGTGCCGTCGCCCGTCAGGACGCTGGGCGCCTCGCTCATCACGGCGTGCGACGCCCTCGTGGTGTTCGGCATCAACCTGGGCTTCCTCAAGATCGTATCGCACATCGGTCTGGGAGTCACGTTCTTGTCATTCGCAGGACTGAATTTCGTGATTGTGATCATTGTGTTGTTGTGGATCCCAGAGTCTCGCGGCGTGTCCCTGCAGACGCTGCAAGGCGCCTTCTCCACCAAGAACAAAGAGTAAAGCACAGCAGAGAGGACGCAGTAGGAGGAGTAATACAAACTCATAATTTACGAAAAGAACACATTCAGAGTGATGGCAATGTATAGACGTCTATCAAAGTGCAGTGTATAGTGTGTGAAGCCGTTGTGAGGCGCCCCTGTGCTGCGCTATAACACCCTGGCTGCCGTTGTGAGGCGCCCCTGTGCTGCGCTATAACACCCTGGCTGCCGTTGTGAGGCGCCCCTGTGCTGCGCTATAACACCTGGCTGCCGTTGTGAGGCGCCCCTGTGCTGCGCTATAACACCCTGGCTGCCGTTGTGAGGCGCCCCTGTGCTACGCTATACCTCCCTGGCTGCCGTTGTGACGCGCCCCTGTGCTGCGCTATACCTCCCTGGCTGCCGTTGTGACGCGCCCCTGTGCTGCGCTATACCTCCCTGGCTGCCGTTGCCGTGTGGCGACCAAGCAGCGGCCACATGCCAGGGTGAAGCTCAGGGACTGTCAGGCGGCTCAGGCCTGGCGAATCACATCGATGCCACCGTGAGAGCCTTGTGTGTGTGTGTGTGTGTGTGTGTGTGTGTGTGTGTATAAGCAAATTCATTTTTCACGTCAGAGAATCGTGTTTGAATAAATGGAATGAAGTAAGGGTGCTTGTTTTGAGTTCGGGTCGATTCGGCCGTATTTTTTTCGGCCGTGAGACGTTTAGGCCGTGAGACGTTTAGGCCGTGAGACGTTTAGGCCGTGAGACGTTTAGGCCGAAGGGACCGGTGCAGGGATGTGAACTATTGTAGCCCACATTGTCGCACCGAGCCACCAGATTAATCGTATTTTCAGATACATTTGACCGATAAATACGACCTTAGGTAAAATAATGTATTCACTATATGACTTTCTATAGCATTGAATTCAGGCTTTACACCACATTACATAATGTGTCACATCATAATACATATATATATATTAGGCGAATTTTGGTGAGAGAAGCCGTAAGAAGCCGGCTCTTACGGCTTCTTGCGGCTTCTCTCTCGTTTTCGTGCCTCGCCAGAACGGCTGACAGTGGTGTTCGGGGCTCGCCCGCTAATTTTTTAGCGTTTTAAAACTGCAAAAATTGAGCAAAACTAGCTCTGGAGGAGCTGAAAAAAGGATACTTTACTCCTATCAAAAAAGGTTAAGTGGTTAAAAATTTAAAGACAGATTATTTTGAAAATTTTTTCGCTGTTTAAAGGTTAAAAGGGGGGGGTTTGTATCCCCGGAAAAGGGTTTTTTTTTCCATTGTAGGGAAAATACGCCAGTACAACAAGGGCAGCTAAAAGCCCTTTTTATGTCCAAAGGCCAAACAAATGGCCAGACCCATCACTGTAAAAAGGGCCTTAATATGAAAATTTTTCCTTTTTTGCTCATTAATTAGGAAGTCTACATTTTAAGTCTTGTTTTTAAAATTTTTTTTAATTTGGGCCAAAGGGAACTATAATTTGTTTCCCCATATCAAATAGCATTTGATATGTAGTATTTTTTAAAGTATTTAAAGGTTTTTTAGTTCTTTTGTTTAATGTTAAAATTTAAATTCCTTTTTTATTTTTCGTTTGATTTCTTTTATGTATTTTTTTTTTTTTGCGTGACTTCAGAAAAAGTTTTTTTTTTAGTATATTTTGCATAGAACATTGTGATGTTTTGATAGAAAACCATGTTTATGGAAAAAAATATTTATTTTTATTATTTATCCCCCCTTCACTCCTCCTCTCAGAGTCTTCTCCTTCATCTTGGGTCGGATAACATTCAGCAACCGGCAATACATACCTGAAAATAGACTGGTTACTATTGCAGATTAACCCTTCCCATGAAAGGAAATAGAGACAGACAGATTATGAGTGTTTGTTCATACATGAAAATAGTCATGTTCATAGTTTCATCCTAAATTTACCGTATTTCCCACCTTTTGAAAAAACAGGAAATATAAAAGGGAAAATGAAAATAATATAAAAAAGTATTTTTGTTGATGTGTACCTTTATAGAAGTTTTATAAGGACAAGAAAAAATTAATAACAGAAGCAAAAAATCCAACTATACACTAAAAAAAAAATGTATTTAAACCCAGATTTTAATGCACAAAGGGCAGTGTAATACTGTTTGGTCGATAATTGAAACCCAAAAGAAACCATAAATACGTTTAACATTATTTTAAAAAATACAATTTCTCTAAAGTTTCAAAATTTTGTATTTCCTAATGCAGAAACACTCTTGACCCAAAAACCAATCCTCTTAAGCCCCCAAAAACCAAACGATTGGGTTATACACTGATGCTCCTGTAGTATTTTTTCAAATTTTGTTAAAAAACCCAACCCCGCTTTTAGGACCTTTTATAAAAATATCGGCTTCACCTTTTTTTTCGCCAGCCCGGTATATGCGTGTTTTCCCGAATAATTTCAGTATTGCTTTGACAGTTTGATTGTTTTTAATTGCCCTTATTCGTGTAGTTTTGTGAGGCTGCATGTATGTAAGTTAAAGAACTTTTGTCAGATGTAACGGACAAAGTTCACGAACACGGAATTATCGGGAAAAAGGAACTTTCACCTAAAATAACGACCACAATTTGTTATTGCGAAAAAGTTCGGATCCCTCGGTAAATTATAACCCCGATCCTTCCCCCCTTTTTTCTCAAAGCGAGAGTACATCATTTACACCATTTAAATTTTAGTCAACATAAAATAAGGACACCAAAAAAAAGCCATTAATCCTTCTTCATAAAACATACTAATTTTCCAAAATATACAGAAATACACCATATATATAATAATATATTTTTATATAATATATATGGTAAATTTAAAAACAAGGGGTCCACCCCCCTCTTTTTCTTATAGCCAACAAGTTGGGGAAATGGGGAAACCCGGGGTTTTGGGGGGGGAGCACAACATTAGGGAAAAAATGGCCCTACAAAAAAATCCCTAAACTAGGGGAAAATTTTCCCCAGTTTTATAACTTTACGGGGCCATATTTTTCCCTTTTATGTGTGCTTTCCCCCCCCCAAAAACCCCCGGGTTTCCACCCTGTCCCAAAACTTTTTGTTATAAGAAGAAGAAAAAGATAGGAGGTTGAGCCTTATTTTAAGATACAAACTCTACAGACCTAACCTAGCACCCCCCCCGAGCCCCTCGGGCTGTGCCTAACCTAACCTAAACCCGACCGACCCAACCTAACTAAACCCCACTGGATTAGTTTTTTTTCAAGAACTGAAATTTTAAAATCGGGCCCTTACAAAGAAGGATCGGCACTCATTAAAATCTAAACAATGGTAAGGAAGTAAGTATAACACAAGACAACTTGGGTCAGCTTTCCGTGGAGCCCTTGTTCTTAAGATTTTCCCTCAACGCAATGCAGTCATTTCCACATACCCAGCCAGCCCTACACATTAATATTTTTCATGTCCGTCAACCGAATTAATGCATACTTAAGATATCTTGCCCCAAAGTTTTGTGGGGTGGAATCGGAGATGGGGAAGGGTTTTTGGTACTCTCGTCTCCGTCGGCGGAAATTCCAAAATTTTTACGTTCTCAAAAAGGGAGAGATCTCTAAGAACCAAAATTGGGCTAAGAACGGAAAAAGTTCCGGTCGCTTTTGATAGCATAATTAGTAAAATTAGAAAAAAAACTACGTCTTGTGTTAAGTTAAAAACTCGGAAAGTTATTTCACCAGACGAGTTTCCTATCACCCCGTCATTTTCCCTTTTAGCTCTATTAGTGTGGCGAAAGTTAAGCCCGTGCTACAAATTACAAAACAGGTAATTTGTGCCATTTATCAGCAAATTTAGCAAAAAAATACTACGTAGCAGCTAGGGGCCCCATCTAGCCCGTAAAACATGATCTTCTTTCACCAGTTTTTTAAAATTGTCCTGTCGTGTATTAAACTTTTAATTCTTGTTCGTGGGCTTAAGGTGTGTCCATGCTTCTGAATGTACATCAGTGTTTATTGGTCCGTTTTCTGTAATTACGTATTTCTACGCGATACTCACTGTGTCAGAATCTCGCCCTCCCCGCCCAAATTTTTTGTTTTTCTCGACGTACGGCAACAAACGGGAAGAAAACCGTGGTAAGCGGCCTGGCTCTCGCTTCTTATGGTTCTTTCGGCTTTACCAGTGGGCCCAAACCCAAAAAGCCGGCTTCTTAAAATGCCTCCCATAACAGAAAAAAGCAACTGCAAGAAGCCGGGTTTTTACGGCTTCTTCACCAAATTCGCCTATTAGCTTTTCATCATACTCTATACTATGCTTCACATCCACTACTATGCGCCAATCAACAACTAGGGGTCACCACATGGACACAAACACACACCCCAGCACCACTGGTTTTTTAAAACTCTAAGGGCCCACTTGAGCCACCTAGCACACCACACAGCCTTACGCTACAACACACAATTCATTCATCAAGGTCTAATTTACCGAAATAATTTGTAGGCAATAGCTGCATAAGTATCCACGAGCCGTAAAAGTCCAACTGTCATGCAAAGGTTGAATTATTGTACAAATACTATAATTGTCGTACAGTTCACATAAAAATATAAAATTATTAAAATATATTATTAAAAGAAATTGTAATAAATGAATACACATGATTACAATCTAACATACTGAGTTATCTAGTCTAACTTAGTCAGGATGTAAAAAGAAGGTTTGATTACAGACTAGGTGCATCACTCTATACATGGCGCTGCGAGGTGACTACAGGCAGCCAGAAGGTGTGAAGTTTTTATTTCTTTATTGATGTACTGATCCCATTGTGTAAAAAGGCGACCCTGCATGTTCTTAAAATGGGTTTTTTTTATATCGCTTTAATTTGCGTTCCTTTACTAACTGTACTTGCCCCGTTACTAGTGAGGCCTCTGTGTACAGCAATTCTATTACTTTGTACAAGTGTTCATTTGCACGGCTACGACTGTTTAGTCTTCTGTGCCAACCCTCAACGTCATTATTGGTGCGCACACTCATGTTAAAAACACTCCATGTGTCTGGACTCCACCTTCTGCTGTCTATCCATGTGTTCCTGATGTAGGCAATCAATTTTTGTACTTTAGGGTCAGCAAGTTGTGCACGTGAAGCGAGTTTCTCAAATGATGGCTTGATGTGCTCTGCAGGAATAGCAAAGTGCAAGCATCTCCTTAATATAAGAATGAATGGCCCCAGATGTCATGTATGGCACTCGAAGTCCAATGGAATCTGCCTTCCGCCACACTGCCTGTCGCCAGTGGAAGCTACATCCCTTTATAGTGATGTCAGGAAATACATTTGTCACTGCTCCTCAAAATTAGCCACTAACGTCTGTAGCTTCACCTCGGGTAAGACTCTCTTGATGCACTGCAAGACCTTCTTATAGTCTCTCTTGCGTTTCCTACTCATTAAAACAAAGACTAGTGGGACTTGTTTCAGTTGTTCCTCTCCTTTTACAAAAGCATGAATTGAGTAAAGTTGAATGAAAGGAGCCTTTACAATACGGAATGTTTCATCGCAATACCAAGTTCTGGCATCGTTCAGTATATCCCTCTGTCTTGAACTTGAAGATTAAGTGGCTGGCGTCATCAACAAAAAAATCAATTAACAGGAAGTCATCTGCTTTGGGGTCTTTATCAATGTCAAATGTAACTTTGTAACAATGGATACAATGTTTGTAACTTGGATGCTTTGGTCTCCTATCTTGTCTGTTTCTATTGGCAGCTCGTGAAAGGTTGGAAGGATTAGGTAGGGTGCAAGGTAACGGATCTGAATTAGTGTCCCTAGCCATCACTTCTTCTACGATAGTCATTGCCGATCTGAATACTTCGTTCTTAGCTCGTCTCTTCACCTCAGCACAGGTCTTGAGCAGCTGGTCTCGTCCTGGCTGGGCAGGATGGTTGTGCGAGTGTAGAGAAGGCGTCACTATCTTCAAGGATTTTCGTCATTCTCTGTCATTTTCTCTGCGTGCGTCACGATCGGTCACGATAGTGATATATATATATATATATATATATATATATATATATATATATATATATTAAAAATTTTTTTTTTTTTTTTTTTTTTTTCCCCTCTGCGTGCGTCACGATCGGTCACGATAGTGAGATGTATATATATGTATATATAAAACTGGTACTATACATATAGGGTGAAATATATGTGAAATAACACCGTATTGTGAAATGACAATACGAGGTTGAGTTGTAAACTGGTCTAGGTAAATCAAGGAGTTGGGTCCAGGTCGTTTCGGCCGTATATAATTTAGGCCGTATGTTGTTTAGGCCGTGAGACGATTCGGCCGTTTGTCAGTTTGGGCGTCACGGCCTAAATTTCATACGGCCGAAACGACCTGGACCCCTAGTTTTGAACGCCGGGTTATTAACTTTCCCTGGAGTTGTCGGGTCAGTCAAGAGGCTTACACGGAATAACATGCTTCGGTCTTGTGAATCATGAAGACCTTTAAGATTTATTGGAAGGAAGATGTAACTTGTAAGATAATAGTGATAAGAAGACGCAATCAAGGCTGTGTCACCTTTGATAGGGTCGCGAGTCCCGCCGTCACGTCTCGTTTCCAAATCACAAGCGCGGAACATCACACGCAGGGCAGCACATGTATTGTACTTTCAGCTTCACACTTCAATCAAGGAGTCAGGGTTCCCTCCATTCGTCTGTTTAACCCTTCAAGACCCAGATCTTTGCTTTGCTATAAAAAATCGTCTGTTGTTGTAGGATATTATTGTTACGCTGTGTATAGTTATGTATATATTATTAGTTTTAAGTATCGCACATATGGTAACCGCATACCGGTTACCTACCACCTAACGGTGGTCCCTACAATGGTTTCCCGCGCATGCGCCAGACTCGCGCAGCTGGGTCACGAGTCACGACCTCCCTCCGGGCCCTCCCGCTAGAGGACTACTTATCGTGGCGGGAGGTCGGCCCGCGGCCGCTCCTACTCTCATCGTCAACCACGTGGTACTTTACCATTCCTTGTGTTAATTAAATAAACTACCAAAGCGGATAGTGTCTTTGCTTCCCCCTGAAGGAGAATACAACGCTCCTTACATTGTTAGCCATAAAATTAAGAAAAGTAACTTAATATACCAAATAAATTAGTCGACAAGGATACTAAACAGGACATGTGTATCCATAAAATATTGCTTATATTCACTAAAAAATCGTCTAATGCTATCCAAATTACAATTGAAATTACGTTCTGGGCCTCAAGGGGTTAACGCATCACCGTCTAGTGCAGCTGTCGAATTAGTCAATAGGAATGAAATAAATGATGGAAGCAGAATAGAAGCAGGATGAAGAAGAATAAGGAATAAGGAGAAGGAACGGAAAATAAAAATAAAATTTCTTCTTCTTTTATTCATAGAAGCCTATAGCGCCAGTAGGCTATTTATCATGTGGAGGGACGTGATGGTTGGCGCAGAGACTGGATTTTTATAGTGACACCTGTGATGTTATAGCTGAAGATCCGTTTTCTGTGATGGTCTACCCTCTGTTTGAAGGCACTGATGATAGTAAACTGATAAGCAGGGCGAGCAGATAACATGACATTGACCAACACGAGCAAAAGGGAAAGTAAGAATCAGATAAAAAGTAATGGCTGTCAAATAGAAAGTCTAAGTTAAGGGTTTGTTATTGACTTGTTTTGTTTAACCCTT
The DNA here is from genome assembly GCA_016584305.1 of Chionoecetes opilio. Lineage (NCBI taxonomy): Eukaryota > Metazoa > Arthropoda > Malacostraca > Decapoda > Majidae > Chionoecetes > Chionoecetes opilio. The sequence continues at coordinate 128,616 of JACEEZ010006673.1, forward strand.
TGAGGCCCAGAGCGTAATTTCCATTGTAATTTGGCTACCATTATACGATTTTTAATGAATATAAGCAATACGTTATAGATATACCCCTGTTTAGTATCCTTGTCCACTAGCAAATTTGGTATATTTCGTTACTTTTCGTGATTTTATGACTCACAACAAACTATTATTTATAGCAAAGGAAAGATCTTGGCGTGAAGGGGTTAATGGTTTGTAAATTACTTGTTTTGTTTAAGACCGTTTGGGCGGAGTTACTTCACGTGGACCAACCATAAAGCCTATGGTGATTGATTAAAGACTTGTCCATAATTCGTATATAACACAGGGACTGGAAGTATGAGACACACTTTTTCTTGTGTTTCTGTTAAGGCACTACGAAGGGAACCGTGAGTAGAAATGACATCTTTTTATCATGCAGTTAGGATTGGATTGCAGCTCAGGGATATATTAACCCTTCACGCCCAGATCTTTCCTTTGTTATTATATAATCGTCTGTTGTGAGTAAAATGTTAGCCATAAATAACGAAAAGTAACATGATATACCAAATTAACTAGTGGGCAAATATACTAAACAGCAGTGTTGTAGGTCTCGAGATTGGTCCCGGTCTCGAGACCAGTTTGATGTGGTCTTGGTCTTGGTCTCGTTTGATGTGGTCTTGGTCTTGATCTTGGTCTCGAAGCTTCTAGTCTCGGAGTTTGGCTCGAGACCAGGTCGAGACCAGGATTAAAAAGTGCATCGCGGCGTGGGGAAGGTCGGAATTTATTATCATACACGGAGAAAAATCATGGCTGTTTCGATTCCCGGCGCGCCATACAGTGTTGTACTGTCTAATCTAATCACCATACAGCGTTGTACTGTCTAATCTAATCACCATACAGCGTTGTACTGTCTAATCTAATCACCATACAGCGTTGTACTGTCTAATCTAATCACCATACAGCGTTGTACTGTCTAATCTAATCGCCATACAGCGTTGTACTGTCTAATCTAATCGCCATACAGCGTTGTACTGTCTAATCTAATCACCATACAGTGTTGTACTGTCTAATCTAATCACCATACAGCGTTGTACTGTCTAATCTAATCACCATACAGCGTTGTACTGTCTAATCTAATCGCCATACAGCGTTGTACTGTCTAATCTAATCACCATACAGCGTTGTACTGTCTAATCTAATCGCCATACAGCGTTGTACTGTCTAATCTAATCGCCATACAGCGTTGTACTGTCTAATCTAATCACCATACAGTGTTGTACTGTCTAATCTAATCACCATACAGCGTTGTACTGTCTAATCTAATCGCCATACAGCGTTGTACTGTCTAATCTAATCGCCATACAGCGTTGTACTGTCTAATCTAATCGCCATACAGCGTTGTACTGTCTAATCTAATCACGTATCGCAAAATGTAACGAGTTAACGACCGAGTAAACTGTAAAATGTAAGAATTTTTTTTTTTTTTTTTTTTTTTTTTTTTTTTTTTTTTTTTTTTTTTTTTTTTTTTTTTTTTTTTTTTTTTTTTTTTTTTTTTTTTTTTTTTTTTTTTTTTTTTTTTTTTTTTTTTTTACATTTGTGCCTATAGCGCAGTGGTGACCCAGGGCTCGGATGGTAGGCTCTGGAGGTTCACTTGAGGGCTGTGATGGTTGGTCCTCGCCCGTGGTGGCGCAGGCAGGATTCTTATAGTGACGCCTGTGATTAGAGGCTCATGCCGCCCCCCTGTGTCCTCCGATGCACTCGTAATCGAAGGTAGAGTTGATAGGCAGGGCATGTGGGTGTTCTTAGGCCACTCGACGGTGCAGAAAGGTTTTGGTTTTCTTCGGGGATCGAACTCGGGTCACCGAGAACGCCAGTCGGAGACGCTAACCACTCCGCTACCGCCTCCCCAAACTAGTAGTAAATTGTATTTGTTTGAATCATGGAGGTATTATATAAGGAGGGGCCCTCACGCGGGTTCTGTTCACTACTCGGTGAAGCAAGGGGGCGGAGCTTAACCGGTGGGCGGAGCCAGCCTAGTACACCCAAAACATTGGTTTTCTCACGCGTAAATGGACCCAACCCATAACTACGTCACAGTCCAAGGCCATGACCATCAAGGCCGCCACCCCGGACTGTCACTTGCTGGTGCAGGACGTCAGGCTGCCCTGGACCCGCGTCTACCAGTACCTCGGGGTGTGGATAGATCGGGGTCTGACTTTCACCACTCAGGTCAAGTACCTGAGGGAGAGGACTCAGGCAAGGCCGTCTCAATCTATAAAGGCCTGCGCCTGAGATTGATGAGGTCACGGACGGCGTCTGTACGAGGCCACCGAGATGACAAGTTTACCTACCTAATTATATGTTTATCAGTATAAAAGATATATTGTTATCTTCGGAAATGTTTGTTCTATAATATTATCAAATAAAAACCCGTAAAACACATTAAAGAAATGCCATTATGAGACTCTCAAGAAATATGCATGAACTTAAACTCTTCGCCATTTAATATTTTTCTCGAAAACATTTTACATGGAGAATATCAATAGAAGCGGAATTTAATTCGCTTTCCATTGCTATATTTTGTTTTCTGATAAATGAATTAGCAGCATGCATAAATTAGCGTTAACTAAATACATAACATCATGAAATCGGGTAATTTCGTACCTAATATATGTTTATCAGTATAAAAGATATATTGTTATCTTCGGAAATGTTTGTTCTATAATATTATCAAATAGAAAACCGTAAAACAGACTAAAGAAAGGCATTATGAGACTCACAAGAAATATGTATGAACTTTAACTCTTCGCCATTTAATATTTTGCTCAAAAACTTTACATGGAGAATATCAATAGAAGCGGAATTTAATTAGCTTTCCATTGCTATATTTCGTTTTTTGATAAATGAATTAGAACCATACATAAATTAGCGTTAACTAACAAAAAAGGTCATGAAATCGGGTAATTTTTCCCGTTTGATGATGTTATTTATTTAGTTAACGCTAATGTATGTATGGTTCTAATTCATTTATCAGAAAACAAAATATAACAATGGAAAGCTAATTAAATTCCGCTTCTATTGGTATTCACCATGTAAAATGTTTGCGAGTAAAATATTAAATGGCGAAGAGTAAGTTCATGCATATTTCTTGAGAGTCTCTAATGGCATTTCTTTAGTGTGTTTTTACGGTTTTTTATTTGATAATATTATAGAACAAACATTTCCAAGATAACAGTATATCTTATACCGCCCGTACATCCTCACATGCTGAAAGCTCGGCTCCTACTGACTCGCGGAGCAGACTCAGCTCGTGACGTCACGTCCATCCCGCGCTCCCAGACTCAGGCTTTTACATAGAGAAGGCTTTGACTCAGGCGAGAGTCAATGTTATGAGGGCCATGACGAGGACACACCCGGGGCTCGTACGCTGTGCTGCGGACTCTTCTATGTACAAGCCGCCCCGCGCGCTTGTGGACTACAGCGCGCAGGTGCTCATCGCGCTATCACCACCCAACAAAGAGGATCGAGTGTCATCCAAAACCGGGCCATGAGGACCATGCTGGGGGCGCCACGCTGGACCAGCGGCTGCGTCATGCAGAGCGAGGCCCGGCTGGTGCCCTTGACCACCAGGACTCAGCGATTGTGGCCTGTCGGGTGGCCAAGATCCTCCACCAGGTGAAGAGTCTGCAGCACAGACAAAGCTGAGCACAGTCTTGCCACAAGGGCATAAACCTGTCAGCTGGCAAACACCTGGCTACGGAGGGTGGCCGAAGCCCCCAACCACCTGCTCGACCTCGACCAGCTACTGCAGGAGGACCTGATGTCCTGCCGCCTTCTACGTCGCCCCCTCCGTGGCAAAGCCCGACAGTGGAAGTCGTCATCACCGCCCTACCGGCCAGTAAGGCGCTGTGCACCCGGGTTGGAGCTGCGGCAGCACGCACTGAGGGGATTGCAAAGGCCAACGTCCCAGGCAGCGCCGTCTACTACACGGACGGCTCGTTGACCCTGAGAGAGGGACGACGGGTGCGGCGGTGGTCACAGGGCAGGAGGTGCTGTCCTGGAGGACGGCCCGAAACCACTGCTCCACTCTGCAGACGGAGCTGGTGCAATCCAGCACGCCCTGGAGCAGCCCACCACCGTTGGGAGGAAATGGTGGTCGTCCACTCCGACTCCAGGTTGCCTTACAGGTCCGCAGCAGCTGAAACCACCAACGGACAACGTTTCGGCTCACCACCACTATCCTGGGCCTCGCCCAAAGAATCGCCGCGCAGGGGCGTCACGTGCGGCTTTAACTGGGTGCCCAGCCACGTGGGGCTGCGGGGGAACGAGGTGCTGATGAGGCGGCCCGCGCAGTCACCAGGTGGCCTACAGTCACCGCCGTCGTTCTGCCCAGTATACAGCAGGGCAAGACGATGGCCAGGGCGTGTGCCGCCAACAGCACCGAGCAGCAACACCGGGAGGGTGAGGCGTCATCGCGGCAGGCGGCCTGGTATGCCAAAGCCCCGCCTACCCCCCACTGCTTCCCCCCGCCAGCTTTCCAGGGCAGACGAGGTCAAGCTACACCGGACTCCGGCTTGGCTATCGCACCCTGGAGGAGCTGAGGGACGATTTTGAGAGTCGGCCAGTGTGACCACTGTGGCCACCTCGCCCGGGCACCCACTAAGGCACTACCTGCTGTCCTGCCCAGCCACGGCTCAGCTGAGGCAGCAGATCGGCCCGGGCCCCGAGGACGACGAGGATAGGCAGCCCTGGGTGCTCCGGCGGGCACTAGAAGACCTGCCTCGGCTGGTTGGTAGTGGTGCGCAGCGCCCCTCCCCCCCCCTGAGCGCACCACGTACTACACAGCGGAACATGGAGCGAGGTGACGAGCCTCGCTCACAGGAAGTCGCTCGTGACTCCAAGGCGGGCTGCTGCCCGCTCATCTCTATAAATGTATAGATGTAAGATTAGTATAAGTATGTAGTTTAACTTAAGGTATTATGTAGGTTACAAAAGTTGTTGTTTTCTGTAAGAGATGTAAAAAAACTTAACAAAAAAAAATTTGTTTACCGCGGTGCATTTTAGGGAAAGTCGGGGTCATGAGGAAAGGGCGGGCGGGCCTATCCAGTAAAGAAAGACAACCCTGCCTTAAAAGCCTCCTGGAACTGTTGTTTTTCCTATTGTGTTGCAAAAATGCCCAAACACCTTCTTTACGGTTGTAACCAATTTTTTAAAAAAGTTGAAATAGAAAGATAAATTGGATAAATATAAAAACGAAAATCTGTGCTCCATCACAGACACCCTCAGACTCATTTAAACTTTTTGAATCTTAATTGGCCTCCGACATTTTCCCGTCCGGTCTGACTTGCATATTTTCTGTCGGCACATATCTACCCTAAGCCCCCTTCCTTACCACTGTCCTCTCTCCCGCCCCCCGGACCCCTACTCTTTCCTTCCTTGTAGCACCTCTTTTACCCCCCTTCCGTGCCCCCATACTTCACTGATAAGCCATTACTGCCCATTCATATTATTTCATTGCTTCTGCCTCTCATTTCCATTCTATTTTTTTAAAAACTAAATAAAATCATTTTTGGTTTCTACCCAAACACTGCACTTTACTTTTAGCCACAAAAAACTTTCAGTTTCCCCCTCACACAACGTACTGATTTCATTTTTCCAAATTTTTTTAAAAAACCTTTTTAACTCTGCTAGTATATTCACATTCCCCTTGCAAACACTATATTTTGTTCCCTTTTTGTATTATCTATCTTACTCTACACAACATCCCATTTTGCTTTCATTTCTGTTTTCCCCACCAACAAGTTGCAAAACCCGGCCCCAATTTTTGTTTCATGTTCTGATTACCCCATAAACAAATTTGCTAAAAAAACTGTCAAGTAACACTTAAACCATGATTATACCTTACACTTTTTTCTGAGGAAAGACACAAAAGGAACTAAATTAATAAAAAACGAACAAAAATACACAAACCTGAATATTCTCCTACAAAAGGAGCTACGCGTGGAAAATTTAAGTTGTTTTCGCAAAATTGTTTCCAGGTGCATTAGCCTATTCCCGAGCTCTGTTTTCGCTGACAAGACCTGATCGGATGATGGCTGAATGCAGGGGCTTCTAAAAACCGGAAAAACAAGTCTAAGGCCTCGCAAAAGGAAAGCAGTGGTAGGGTGCCCCCACCACTTGTTGCTTACCTCTTGACGGGCTGCTGTGACTCTGTTTTCTTGGTTAGAAACCTCTGCACTCAGCCATCATCCAGGTCTTCTCTAGTGTTGCCGAAAACGGGTTGGTATATAACCGGGGTATAAATTTCATACAAACACTCGAATTCTTTCACGTCGTAGTCTTCTTCCTACGAGGTCACCCGGCGCCCCCGCTTTCCCCCAAATGCCCGGGGAAAAACAAACCGTGACGTAGTTATGTCTGGGGCCCATTGTCCAAAAAATTGTTTTATTCCCTTGTTTCTTCCACATATCACATGATTTTTTATTTTTATCATTACTGAAATGCAGGGAATATGAGTTGTATGTAGGGTTTGGGGTTCCAAAAAAAAAACTACAGAATTTCCCTTTCCCTTTTAAAATCCGTCAGGCAGAGAAGAAATGGTTTTTTCCCACCCGTTTTCCTTACCCCATACTTGATCTATTTTTATCCATTAACTTTAAACAGGGTTTTAAACCCTTTGCACGCGGGAACATCAAGTCTTCTAGTGAGCTACGAGATTTTTCCTTAAATTTAAAAAGGAAAATTATGTATTCAGGGAAATGAAAAAAATTTACCATTGAAACTTCCAAGTCAATCGTCTTCCTGCACATCCAATTTCCCAAATTTAAAGTCATTATCTTATCTTGTTTTTTGAAAAGCAGTTAATGGAGAATGAAATCTTTATTCCCAAAAATTTTAAAAAGCAAGTTGGTAGTTTTGTGAGGGAGAAAAATGATTGTCAAGGGGAGCAGATGGTTTGAAGTTAAAGACATAAAAGACTTAAAAGGGGAAAATAGATAATCCCAATGAAGGGATCTATAAAAAGGAAAGAGAGAAGGAGGAGAGAGAGGAGAGAGAGAGAGAGGAAGAGAGAGAGAAAGAGAGAGAGAGGGAGAGAGAGAGGAGAGAAGAGAGAGAGAGAGAGAGAGAGAGAGAGAGAGAGAGAGGAGGAGAGAGAACTGAGTGTAAATCTTTTGGAAACCAAAATTAAGCAAAATCTCTCAAAAACTGCACAACTATCTTTTTTCTGGGCTGCATCAAACAAACAACCAAATGCTGAAATAAAACCCCGGATCCAAAAATGCAAACACAAAAACCTTTTTCATCACGGGCAGCATATTATCACAGCAATCCAGCATAAACAAAACAAAAAAATACATTTGCCAGGATTAGGCTTTTTTCACAAAAGGGTGGAAACAATTTAAGTGGATAAGCAAAAAGGGTAAAACTAAAATTTTCCCTTTATTGGGGTTTCCTATTTTTTTTTTCTTCCATATTTAGGGCCCAGTTTTGTTGTTGTTGTTTTTTCATTTGAGTGTTTTGTCCCTCATTTGTTTGGCAAATAAAAAATGACCATAGAAGACCATGGGAATATTACCCCCCGATAGTAGGGGGGCCCTTTAAGATCAGGGAATGTGGGTAAAATAATGAAAAGAAATTAGAAAAATGGATAAAAAAAGAAAACAACCTAACTAACCTAACCCAACCTAAACCCAAAATAACTAACCTAACCTAAACCTAAACCCAACCTAACTCTAAAACCCAACCCACCTAACCTAACCTAAACCCAATCAAAAATATGAAAAAATTAAAAAATGGGGGAATTGAAACCCACCAAAAACCCAACAAATTTTTTTTTCATAACCTAACCTGAATAAAAAAAAAAAAATGTCAAGCCTTCTCTGGATTTTAGAGAAATATTTTTTTTTAAAGTAAGAGGCTTAAAATTTAAATTCCCCCGCCAGATTCGTTGTTTTCTCACTAATTTAATCTTTTGCAACGGCATATGAAAAAGTTTTTAATTTTAAAATTTATTTTAACAGCATTAAACTTATTAAAAACTTGTAACTGTAATATAAAAGTACTGCATTTTCCCCAAAAAAATGTTAAAAAAATTTTTACTGGTGCTTACATTTGTGGGAGCGGGTTCTGGCCCTATCTTCTGTAAAAACCACAGCTTTTCAACAAAAGAAAATTTTTTTTTTTTTTTTCCCTCTCTTTGCTCTCGCTCTCCTCTCGCTCTCGCTCTCTCGCTCTCTCTCTCGCTCTCCCTCTCTCTCTCTCCTCCTCTCTCTCTCCTCTCTCCTCTCTCCTTTTCTCCTCCTCTCTCTCTCTGTCTCTCTCCCTCTCCTCCTTTTCCCCTTTTTCTCTCTCTCCCACTCTCCCTCCCTTTTCCTCTTCCTCTCTCCTTCTCTCTCTCTCTCCTCTCTTTTCTCTCTCCCTCTCTTCTCTCTCCTCTCTTCCTCCTCTCTCTTCTCTCTCTCTCTCTCTCTCTCCTCTCTTTCCTCCTCTCGGTTGGGGCCCACTCTCCTTTTTTTCCCTTTCCCTTCGCACTCTCCCCCTTTCCTCTCAAAACTTCCCCCTTTAAATCAAATTCCCCCTTTTTCTTCCGGCCTCTTCCTATCCCCCTTTTCTCTTTTTTTTGAAAAAAAATTGTTGTTTATTCTGTTTCCTCCGTCCCCATCGTTCTCTTTTTTCTTTTCTTTCCTTTCTCCCCACATCTCATTCTCTTAAAAACCCCTTTCTATTATTTTTCTATCCTTCTTTTCGCCCCCTCTCTTTCTCTTTTCTTCTTCCCTTCTCTAAAATTATCTTGTGGAAGCCCCTGGTAAAATGTATTTCGTGGGGGCCATGCCCCGTCACCCCGAAAAAGTTTTTCACTTTACTTCTGAGTCCCCTTTGACAAAGGGGGACCCAAACTCCATAAGTACGTCAGGCCTCAATTTTTTCCCTGGTTTTAAACGGCCCTTTTCTTTTTTTTTTTTTTAAATAAATCCTTTAAATATTTCGAAATTCACATAAAAAATTTTCCATTTTTAAAACATTTTTCTTTGTTAAAATATGGAAGGGAATTAGGTGAATTCTTGAAAACTTAAAAAAAATTGCTTCCTTAAAAAGGCGCCTACAATTTTGTTTTTACCCCAAGCCAAAAAAAAACAGAAATTCTTTTATAAAAAAATTTTTTTATTTTTTCTTTCCTGTTTTCGGAGGGGGTCTTGGGGGGCCAAGGCCCGGCTTGGTTTGGGTTTGGGCTGGGGGGCGGCTGGCCCCCGACTGGCTTTTTGGAGGGTTGGGTTTTGGGCTTTTCCGACTGGGCTTGGGTTTTTCTTGGCCAGGGGCGGCGGCTTTTGGCTCCGGAGGGTCTTTTGGCCTCATCCTTTTTTTGCTCAGGGTGTTCTTGGCCTATTTGGTCTTTTTTTTCTTTTGGCTTGGGGTCATCTGGGTTTGGGGGGACTGGCTTTGGCTTGCTTTTCTTGGGGTTTACTTTTTTTCATTTTTGGGGTTTGGAATCCTGTTTTGGATTTGGTTTTTGGGCGGGTTTTTCCAGGGGGGCCCTTTTCTTTCCCCATCTTTTCCCTTTCCCGGAGGTCTGGGTTTGGCCCAGGGCGGCCTCAGGGGTTGGGCCTTTTTTGGATTTGTCTGGTCTTGGGGCTTTCTTGGTTCGGAGGGGTGGCTTGGTCTTTTTTCGGAGGTCTGGGCTTGTCTTGTCTTGGTCTCGGGGGGTTTCTTGGGCTTGGTCTCGGAGGGCTGGTCTTGGTTCGGCCCCAGAAAAGGTCTGGTCGTTGGTTCTGTCGGAGGGTCTGGTCTTGGTCTTGGTCTTTTGTGCCTCACGAGAGGGGTCTGGTTCCTTTGGGTCTTGGTTCTCGGAGGTTCCCCTGTGGGTCTTGGTTCTCGGAGGTCTGGTCTTGAGTCCGGAGGGGTCTGGTCTTGAGTCTCGGAGGGGTTGGTCTATGTGGGTCAATTGGATCTTGGAGAGGGTATGGTTCTTGGTCTCGGAGGGGAATTATGTCTTTTTGGTTTACTCGGAAGCGGGTCTGGAGGTCTTGGTTTGGTCTCGGAGGGTCTGGTCCCTGGTTCCTTGGTCGTTGGGTTCTCGGAGGGTGTAGATGGTTTGGTCTGGTTGAGTGTCGAGGAGAGGGTAATCTGGTCTTGACTACAACACTGCTAAACAGGCATATCTATTAAATATTGTTTAAATGCCCTAAAAAATCGTCTAATGTTACCCAAATTACGAAGACAAATCGTTCTGGGTCTCAAACGGGGTTAAGATCGCCGATACCGTAGGCTGTATCCTACTGAGTGTAATTAGGGGGACAAAGTTGTGTATATTCAGATTAATAATTGAGGTAAGATAAGAGAAAAATTTTCATCCTATCTAGACACTGACAAGTACAAGGTTATTGACTATACAAAGCGCTGCCACGGTCAGCACGAACTAGGCTCGGACTCGAACCGCTGACGAATGCACAGGGGACGCTGCACATTGCAAGCTCACGTCCGATTTCTCTACCAACCTTGCCACCCTGACGGGCAGATAATATAGAGTAGGTATATATTTTAGGACGGTAATAGCCCTCAAAATATGCATGTTATGTATAATCATGAGCTGTAGACGTTGCTGAGATTTGATGTGCTGGTCCCAAATAATTTTAGTAGATGCGAGTTGGAAATCAACGCATATTAAAGCTTTTGCCGTTGCATCCGTTAAGCCTGCCTCACGCGGGAGAGGACTCTGGGCTCACTAAGCCTGGAAAGTAATTAAGAAAAAAAAAAAAACATGGACTATAGTCTATTCACTTAAGCTGGGCTTCTTGGGAGCTGCTCGTGCTACCCGAGGTATGTAAGGAGTCATGATGGCTGATTGCACGCGGGATGGGTGGTGATGTTTGGGGGTATTTGGTTAGCCTCAGCCAATCAGCGACGTCCTTACCCATACTCAGGGTAAAGGCATGAGCAGCTCCCCAAGAATCCAGCTCGTAACTTGTGAAAAGATAGACTATAGTGGGATACGAAAACGACTGTAGGACCTTTGGGCCACGGATGTTTTTGGGTCACGGGTGCAAAAAAAAACAAACCCGTGCTTACTAATCCTAGGTCTCTAAAAATCGAAACCTGACCTGACCCTGACCTAACCTAACCAAATGCTAAACTGTCTCACTAATCCTAGTGTCCTAAAAAAATCTAACCTGACCTGACCTGGACCTAACCTAACCAATGCTAAATGTTCATAATCCTAGTCTCTAAACATAAGAAGAACATAAGAACATAAGAAATAAGGAAGCTAACCCCCCCCCAAGGGCCGCGAGGCCTACACTGCACGTTGGTAGTTCCTGTCACCTAAAACACTACCTACATCTCCACCTTTCATCCCCTCCATTGAAACTTATCCGCTCCCTTTGAGAAGCTCCCCTAATGCACTCCGCCGCACTAAACTACCGGTCTTACTGAGACCATTCCACTCATTCACCACCCTATTTGTGAACCAGTTTTTCCCTATTTCCTTTCAAATCTACGCTTTTTTTCCAGCTTGAATTCCGTTACTTGCTTGTTCTACCATGGGTTAAACAAGCCGTAAGAAACTTTTTTTCCTACCTCTCCTTTATTAAATCCCTTTTATCCACTTAAAAACTTCCTATTCAGATCGCCCCTTACTCTGGTCTCTCGAGTAGAGTTTGTAATTTTAATAACTTCAATCTCCTCTCATAACTAAAGGGTACGCATCCCTTGTATCATTTGGTCATCCCTTCTCGCACTTTTTCTAAGCAGACACTATATCCATCCTGTAATATGGAGACCCAAAAAATGAACTGCACAGTCTAGGTGGGGCCTGACTAGAGCCAGATTTAAAAAAGGCTTTTAGAATAACTTCCGCACTTCTACTTTTAACACTTCGGTAATGAATCCTAATACTCTATAGCTCTATTTCTGGCCTACTACATTGTTTCCTAGGTTCGGAGGTCTGAGGGCTCACCCTCACTCCAAGATCTTTTCACCTTCGGATCTTTTCAGCGATACATTGATTTGGTGGATCTATACCAGGGTTTTTTTCTAAAATCCTGACCTGACCTGACCTGACAAACCTACCACCTAACCAAATGCTAACGTCTCACTAATCCTAGGTCTCTAAAAAAAATCCTGACCTGACCTGACCTAACCTAACTCCTAACCAAATGCTAAATGTCTCACTAACGTCTAGGTCTCTAAAAAACCTAACTGACCTGACCGGACCTAACCTAACCTTAACCAAATGCTAACTGTCTCACTAATCCCTAGGTCTCTAAAAATCCTAAACCTGACCTGACTGACCTAACCTAACCTAACCTAACCTAACCAAATGTTACGTCCTCACTAAATCCTAGGTCTCTAAAAAATCCTAACCTGACTGACCTGACCTAAACCTAAACACTAACCAAATTGCTGTCTCCACTAATCCTAGGTCTCTCTTAAAAATCCTAACCTGACCTGACCTGACCTCAACCTAACATAAACCTAAACCTAACCCAAATGCTAACTGTCTCATAATCCCTAAGGTCTCTAAAAATTCCTAACCTGATCTGACCTGACCTAACCCTAACCAACCTAAACTAACCAAAATGCTTAACTGTCTCACTAATCTCTAGGTCTTCTCTAAAAATCCAACCTGACCTGACCTGACCTAACCTAACCTAACAAAAGCTAACTGTCTCACTAATCCTAGGTCTCTAAAAAAACAGCTAACGTGACCTGACCTAAAGGAACAGAGATGAGCCTTAAACCTAACGGCCCAAAAAAGTCCGTGTCGAACACGTTCGATTACATACGAAACGCTCGCAAAGGGTTGTCAGGAGTGTCTTATCTACCTGATTCTTTTTCTTTCAAGAGCTAGTGCAATCAGGGGTTAGGGACGACAGATGTTCCTTTCTCCGCCAGTGGGGGGAAAGAAGGTGTTTCTACGTTGCTACGGTTTGGCCCCACACTGTGTTGCTGCTTCTATCTCTGGGCTGCGCGGTTATAAGACACATACATAAGAAAATAAGGAAGTACAAGAGGCCGTTCGTGTTGTCATCTGCTGCTATGTGTGCGGTTTGTGCGTCCAGCAGTCTGTTACATAAGGGACGTTTCAAAATAAGTATCACTCATTTGTTATTCTTTCCGTCTCTCATACCCCGGAGACAAATCACTTCACTTCTAAGAAACATAAGAAAAATTAAGGACGCTACAAGAGGCCGCGAGAACCTAATGTACACGACGTGGTAGTTCCTTGTAAATTAAACTCACTCACTCGACAGAGAAAGGTTAGTCGTGGTTGGGACGTTCATAGGTGTATTATATATGTCCATAGGTTTGATTGCGTGTCTTACTTTCATGCAGGAACAGAAACTACCACAGTGTAGGTTCTCGCGGTCTCCTTTGTAGCTTCCTTAATTAACCCGCTAAGAGACCCACAAACGTTTTTCCATTGAATTAGGGTAACTTAGACGATTTTTAATAGATATAAAGCCAATTATTTTATAGATATATGGACCTGTTAGTACCCTTGTCCACTGGGTGTATTTGGTATATTAAGTTTACTTTTTGTTTATTTTATGGCTAAAACAAAGACAATTTTATATAGCAAAGAAAGATCTGGGCGTGAAGGAGTTAATTTCTATACCTCGCCAACGGAAGTTGAGGGGTTAGTTTTCACCCCCCGATTCTGTCGTCTGTCCGTCTGTTCTGTTTGTTAGTGTACAGGCATTTCCGAAAGTTTACCGAATAGATTTTGGACCCAAGCTCGGTTATACCCAAGTCTAGTTGGTTATAAGGAAAGAACTGCATTTAATTTTGGCTGAAAAATCTATGACAATGTGCCATGGCAACCAATTGATGCAATATCGGGCGGAGGTCTGGCTCTACTGAGTGGCCCCCCCCCCTCCCTAGTGTTCTTATGTTCTTATACTGTCTCATGCCTACCTTTGCGTCCCCCCCCCCCCATTCAAAGCCTATCAGTGTCGCAGCATTACCCGGTTAACAGGTGTCACAGGTGTTCTTGCTGGTGTCTCAGTTCCTAGTGGTAGTTGGTCATGTTAAAACGGGTGCAGAGTCCAATTTGGTATTGAAACGATTTGGTACTGAGGTCAATTGATCATCAGTTCACTCGTCCACGGCGCCATATGGGACACACAGGTTTAATTGTCGGCGAGTCAAACATTTTAGGCCTCAAACCGTTCTAGGCCTCAAACCGTCTAGGCCTTCAAACCGTCTAGGCACTCAAACCGTCTGGCCTCAAACCGTCTAGGCAGCAAAACCGTCATAGGCCACAAAACCGTCTCTAGGCCCCCAAACCGTCTAGGCCACAAAAACCGTTCTAGGCCTTCAAACCATCTAGGCCTCAAACCCGTCTAGGCCCACCAAACCGATCTAGCCTCAAAACCGTCTAGGCCACAAAACCGTCTAGGCCACAAACCGTCTAGGCCACAAACCAGTCTAGGCCTCAAAACCGTCTAGGCCACAAACCTGTCTAGGCCACAAAACCGTCTTAGGCCACAAACGTCTAGGCCTCAAACCGTCTTTGAGGGCCACAAAACCGTCTAGGCCACAAACCGTCTTCTCGCCCACAAACCTCTAGGCCACCGAGTCAATCGGGACCCAAACTCGAAATGGCCACGCCGTCAGATAGGACCCAAAACCGGGGAGAGAGAGAGACGGTGATGAGAGAGATGAGAGAGGAGAGGAGAGAGAGAGAGAGAGGAGAGAGAGAGAAGAGAGAGAGAGAGAGAGAAGAGAGAGTAATAATAAATAAATAATAACAGTTACAATAATAATAATATAATAATAATGATGGTAACTACAGTAATAGTGATAGTAATGATGATAATGATAATAACAACAATAACGTAAAAGATAATAATAATGCTAATGATACTAATATTAAAATGAAGACAGATAATGAAATATAGGTGTCTTGCACTGAACGGTCACCCCCCGACCTAGCGTCTTCAAGCCAAATGCCGCCGAACCCCGTCCGTCGGACTTGACGCGAGGCTGCAGGAGGACAACAAACTCACTTGCCGCCTCGTGTTTGCCAGCTTATGGTAATTTTCCCCTACCAAATATATGTTAATCAGTATAAAAGATATACTGTTGTCTTCGGAAAAGTTTGTTCTATAATATTATCAGATAAAGAACCGTAAAAACACACTAAAGAAAGGCCTTATGAGGCTCTCAAGGAAATATGCAGAACTTAATATTCACCAACTCAGCTCCCATTTAATATTTTCTCGAAAACTTTTTACCATGGAGAAAATCAATAGTAGGGACTGTCATTCAGGATTCCATTGCTATATTCGTTATTTGATAATATGAATTAAGAAAGCATGCATAAATAGCGTAAACTAAATAAATAACAGCACATCAATCGGGAAAAATTACCCGATATGTATTATTTAGTTTAACGCTAAAGATTATGCATGCTCTTATTCATTTATCAGATAACGAAGAGTATAGCAATGGAAAGCTAATTAAATTCCGCTACTATTGATATTGTCCATGTAACAAAAAAAAAAAAAAATTTAAAAAGCTTTTCGAGCAAGAATATTAAATGGGAGCTGGAGTACGTAGTTGTGTGAATATTAAGTTTCATTGCATATTTCTTGCGGGTCTTTCATAAGATGGCCCTTCTTTAGTGTGTTTTACGGTTTTTTATTTGATACACTTATAGAACAAAACATTTCCGAAGATAACAGTATATCTTTTATACTGATAATTAAACATATATTGGTAGGGGAAAATTACCATAAAGCTGGCAAACACGGGGAGCGGCAATGTGAAGTTTGTTGTGGTCCTCCAGCTCGCAGTTCTCCGCGCGCTGCGGCAGCCACAAACACGGCTGTGACGTCCACGTGCAAGACACTAGAATAGTATACTCTCAGTCATAGCAAAACAAAATATGCTCCTCCCACAACCAGTACACGGTGGAGCCTACAGCTTTCCTTAATTGGAGCTAAAATTGGCCTGACAAAATTCCGCCCCCAAAAGGTACGTACAAAAACACTGATTAGCCAAAATACAATTCGCTTTATCGTCCGCTAGACAGAAAGCTTTTGATTAATGCCCATGAGGAAAAAAAACTCCCTTTTACACCTGGACTCCAAAGTCTTCCATTCGCATCCACCTGATGTGATTTAGAAGCAGACTGGTGGCCAGACTGCCATGACACACACACACACACACATATACAACACACACACACACACACATTTAACATACACATACACACACACACCGCCACACACACACCACACATGCACACACCAACGCACGCTCACACACACACCACACACACACACACACACACACACACACACACACACACACACACACACACACACACAAACACACTTACACATACACACACTTACACATACGCAAAAACACACGCCACGATAACAATAGTTAATTTATGATAGTGATTCATTTGAAACATGTATTATGACCCGTATGATATAAGAACAATTAATATAAAAAAATATAAAAAGGGTACTAAAATTATAGAAAAATGGTAACATTTATGAATAACTATATTATGATAAGTATTTAGTATGTGTGTGTTGTGTATTGTGTGTGTGTGAGAAGGTGTGTGTGGGTGTGCGTGTTGCGTGTGATGTGTGTGTGTGTTGTGTGGTCATCTACGAATTACGTAGGTTGTATTTTTACAGGGCCTGAGCTACCACTCGTATTGGCCCGCGTTCGTCCATATCTACATTTTTCCAGGATTTGATAGAGTATTGAATTAGATTGATAGATGCGATGAGTGTAGGACAAAACCCCAACGAGTACAAACCCCCTAGGAAAAAAAAAAAGCCTGAGGACAAAGAG
The DNA here is from genome assembly GCA_016584305.1 of Chionoecetes opilio. Classification (NCBI taxonomy): domain Eukaryota; kingdom Metazoa; phylum Arthropoda; class Malacostraca; order Decapoda; family Majidae; genus Chionoecetes; species Chionoecetes opilio. The sequence continues at coordinate 145,407 of JACEEZ010006673.1, forward strand.
CACCCTTGGGGACAAAAAAAAACCAATAAATTTTATAAATAAATTTTTGTATTCATATTATTTGTAGTTTATGAACACTTCTCTGAGATGTAAAATATTACATTCATTATATAATATATAGGTTTTGGTAGATAGGTGTTGATAGGTTTGATAGGTTTTTACCTATAACTACCGTATATAACACTTAATTTAGTCGCCAGCTGCAATAATGTCGCCAGGCGCCATATATTACGAATTATAGCATCACTACTGCTGTGTCTGTGCCACTGAAGATGATACATAGTCGTTTCTATCATGGTTGTATAATCTACCCTGTTTCAGCGTTGTTTTATGCTTTGTATCTGCAAGTATATACGATTTCAAATTTCTCTACTCGGTTTTTTTTTCGGGCGACGACGACGGCGGGAGGACACTCATGAACAAACATTAGATGGCGACCTTAGTGTAGCCCATTATCAACGTCGCCACTCGGTTGATTATTTTTAGTAATTTGTTCATTTATAGCCATAATATGACACAGATGAAGACACAAAATGACACAGACTCTCCAGAAAGCCTTTCTGACTTTCCTGAAATCATGGATGTAGAAATGTAAGCATTAACGCCACCACACGTCTGTAAATAAAAAAGAAACGTTGTCCTGGCGACTTTAGTGTTATCTACGGTACATGGGGATTTACGGTACTCAGGTAGACAAAACAATGATCAGGTGGAGTGAACAAACACAAAGAAAGATTATAATATTTTTCATGATTACTTCAGTAATAAATTGCTTATATTATATTTTTTCTTCTAATTTTAATGGTATTAAACTGAGGGGGTTTTGTCCTATTTCGCACTTTAGCTTAGGGTTTTTTTTCCAAAGGGTTTTTGTCCTAGGGGGTTTTGTCAGAGGGGGTTTTTGTCAGAGGGGGGTTTTGTCCTAGGGGGTTTTGTCCGAGGGGGAATTGTCCAAGGGGGGTTTTGTCCTAGGGGGGTTTTGTCTGGACCCCATTGATAGATAGTCTATAGATCCTGCATTTTTCATAATTCATCCTTAGTGCTTAGTGTTGGCCGAAGCCACCGAGTATAGGACAAACCCCCCATAGGACAAAACCCCCCTAGGACAAAACCCCCCTAGGAAAAAAAGAAGAAATTTTTAAATCATAATTTTTATTCTTATTATTTGTAGTTTATGAACACTTCTCTATGTTGTAAAATATTACATTCATTATATAATATATAGGTTTTGATAGATAGGTGTTGATAGGTTTGATAAGCTTTTACCTATAGCTACCGTAAATAACCCTTTAGTCGCCAGCTGCAATAATGTCGCTAGCCGCCAAATATTACGAATTATAACATCACTACTGCTGTGTCTGTGCCACTGAAGATGATACACAGTAGTTTATATCAGACGTTAATTTCCGTTTCCATCTTGT
>JACEEZ010006674.1:0-7500 GCA_016584305.1 Chionoecetes opilio
GGTGGGGGGTAATTTTGCGATAAAGCTATAACGATAAAGCGATACATTTTTCCGCTAAGTCCTATAACGATAAAGCGATAAATTTCCAAAATACCTTAAAGCGATAAGCGATAAATCCTGCGATAATCCAAAAATACTCTATTTTTGCTACTTATGCATTTAAAAAACCTCTTTTTTACACTTAAAACACCATATTTTACTTAATAAAAGACTAAAGGACCCGAAATTAACATTTTATTACTTTATAACCAATTTATGAAGACAAATTAACAAAACTATCACCAGCACAACATCACAAACACAAATACAACAATTTAAAACATTCCTCATCCCCCTCATCCACCCCTTGGCACCTTGAACTTCTGCTTGAGGAGGTGGAGGTTTCCCTTCAGAAACACCAGGTACTCAAAGTTGTCCTCACTGAGGCACGCCCTCTTTGGCCTCAGGACGTCCCCAGCTGTGCTGAATAATCGCTCCACTGCTGCTGAGCTTTGGGTTTCCCAGTGTTGTACTTGATAAAGAGGGTCACCCACTGGTCCCTATACTTTGCTGGGAAGTGCGACTTCTTCAGTTTGCCTGCAACAATTACAAATATTTAATTTATATTATCGCAAAATTACTTTGTTAGCGCAATTAATCGCAACATTTTATCGAAACCTTTACATTTGCTAGTATGTGAGAACAAGCAATAAGTTTTAAGCACAATAGTCTTATTACCTCCTTGCTCCTCTTCCAAGCCAGCAGCTCCTTCTTGATGTCCTCTTCCAGGTCGTCCCTCCTGGTCAGCCTGGGTTGTGTCAAAACAGCTCTGCAAATGGGTCGGCGCCTGACCTCCTCATGCTCCTCCATTCCCTCCATGTCCTGGCTGTTGTCTCTCTCTTCTGTCTCTTGCCTGATGAGCGCCTTCATCTCCTTCACAATCCTCTGGAAGATTTCTTCCTTCATGTTGGGGGCCACAGAGTTGAATGTGCGCGCGAGATAAATGAACGCGCGAGGCGCACCTCAAAACGCAAAAAATATATAAAACTAATATTTTATTAATTAGATATTTAGTTAAGATAGCAATATACAATAAGAATTAAGTATATATAAGTTTAAACACACAAAGGGAAGCTTTGATCGCCCGGAGCACAATGAAACACAGGCTGAGATCAGATGCGTCCAGTTTGGGGGGGGTATTCAAAGAAACTGACAACAGAAGCGCGGGGCCGCCAGGCGCCCGGCCGCATCTGTTTGCCCCGTAACAATGAGCCTGTACCTCCCGCCGTAACGGTTTTTCGTCCCTTTTAAATTTTTCGCTGGATTTATCGCGGGAAATTTGAAAGCGATAAATATAAGCGATAAGTTTTTCCGGTCTTGCGATAAACGATAAGCGGTAAATTTTCGGTTAAAGCGATATTATCGCTTTATCGCATTATCGCTTTACTTATCGCAACGCCCACGACTGCTAACCACCCCTTCCCTCCCTTCCCTCACGCCCCCAGACCGGCTCTCCTGGTGGTGGCCCTGGTGGTCCTGGCGGCCATGGGGGCTCAGGGCACGGGGGGCTACGGCAACAACAGGCGCTACCATGTAAGACTATCACACCATTCTATTTATTTGTATTCGCATTATATTTTAATTGTATTTTCATTATTTCATTGTATTTCGTTGTATTTTCATTGTAATTTCATTGTATTTTCATTGTATTTCATTATTATTTCATGTATTTTCATTGTATTTTCATTGTATTTCATTGGAATTTCATTGTATTTCATAGTATTTTCATTGTTTTTCGTTGTATTTTCATTGTATTTCATTGGAATTTCATAGTATTTTCATTGTATTTCATTGTAATTTCATTGTATTTCGTTGTATTTTCATTGTATTTCATTGGAATTTCATAGTATTTTCATTGTAATTTAATTGTATTTCATTGTAATTTCATTGTAATTTCATTGTATTTCATAGTATTTTCATTGGAATTTCATAGTATTTTCGTTGTATTTTCAGTGTATTTTTATTGTAATCTCATTGTATTTCATTGTAATTTCATTGTATTTCATAGTATTTTCATTGTAATCTCATTGTATTTCATTGGAATTTCATAGTATTTTCGTTATATTTCAGTGTTTTTATTGTAATTTCATTGTATTTCATTGTAATTCATTTTTTTCAAGTATTTTCATTGTAATCTCTTGTATTTCTTGGTTTTTCCCATTATTTTCGTTGAAATTTTTCTTGTATTTTTTTGTATTTTCATTTTTTTCTTTTTTTGTCATTGTATTTCAGATCTTTTTAATTTTTCATCAAATTTGTTGGTATTCATTTCTCTCAATTTTGCCTTATTTTTCTTTCTACAAATTTGCCTCTTATTTTTGTCCCTTCACATTTTGCCTGGATCTTTTTGTCGCTTCACTTTTGCCTCAATCTTTTTTGTCGCTTCCCAGTTGCCAATATTTTTTGTCCCTTCACAGTTTGCCTCAGTCTTTTTGTCGCTTCACGTTTCCCTCAGTCATTTTTGTCACTTCACAGTTTGCTAGATCTTTTTTTTGCGCTCACTTTTGCCTCGATCTTTTTTTGTCCCCCAGTTTGCCTCGATCTTGTTTTCGTTTTCACATTTTCCTCAGAATTTTTTGGCTTCACAGTTTCCCTCAGATCATTTTTTGTTTTCACTTTTTGCCCTCAGATCTTTTTTTTTGGCTCAATTTGCCTCAGATCTTTTTTTGGCTTCACATTTTCCCCTCAGACATTTTTTGTCACATCACAGTTTGCCTCAGATCATTTTTTGGCTTCACATTTGCCCAGATATTTTTTGTCAATCTGTTTGCCTCAGATCATTTTTTTTGGCTTCCAGTTTCCTCAGATCTTTTTTGTCACATCACATTTTGCCTCAGATCATTTTTTTTCCCTTCCAGTTGGTCAGATTTTTTTTTGGTTTTCACAGTTTCCTCGTTTTTTTTTGGCTTCACATTTCCTCAGATCTTTTTTTTTTTGGCTTCCCAGTTTGCCTCAGTCATTGTTTCCGCTTCACAGTTTGCCTCAGATCTTTTTTTTTTGGTTTCACAGGGGGCCCAGATATTTTTTGGTTACATTTTGGGCCTCAGTCTTTTTTTTTTGGTTTCACTTTTGCCTCAGACATTTTTTTTGGCTTCCATTTTGCCTCAATCATTTTTTTGGTTTCACAGTTTGCCTCAGATCATTGTTTTGGTTTCACAGTTTGCCTAGTAATTTTTTCCCCTTGTCCTGTGGCTGCCTCGCCCCTAAAACGTTGTCTAAAAGTGACGCTGCGTATCTCCAGGACCTTTTTCGCACCCACCCCTACATCAAAAAAACACCTTTCCTGTGGGGGGTTTTTTCCTTCTTTTTTTCCCTTGTTTTGTTTTGTTTTTTTTTTTGGGGATTGGTTTTTTTTTCGATTCTACCTTTCCTTTTATTTCTTCGTCTTTTTTTCTTTTTTCGGGATAACCGTACTGCTTTTTTACTTCCTCTTCTTCTCTCTCTTTTTCCCCTCTTTTCTCTCTCCTCTCTCTCTCCCTCTCCCCTCTCTCTCTCTCTCCCCTCTCTCTCTTCTCCCTCTCTCTCCTCTCTCTCTCTCTCTCTCTCTCTCTCTCTCTCTCTTTCCACTTTTTCTGTTATAAAAAAACAAATACCCTTCCTCCTCCGCCCCTCCCCCTCCTCCTCCCCCTCCCCCTCCCCCCTCCTCCCCCCCCTCCCCCCCCCTCCTCCCCCCCCCCCCCTCCCCCTCCTCCCCTCCCCCCCCTCCCCCTCCTCCTCCCCCTCCCCTCCCCCCCTCCCCTCCTCCTCCTCGTCCCCCTCCGGGAGTTCCGTAAAATATGTGAAAAGGGTACAGAGACAGAGGAAAGAGAGAGGAAAAGGAGGGGAAGGGGGAGGAAAGGGAGAAAAGAGAAGAGAGGAGAGGGGAGAGAGAGAGAGAGAGAGAAACCCTATAAAACCCTTACCTAATGTCATGATATAAATATTTTCTTTAGTTCGTCTTGCATTCAGAAACCCTTTCCCCTCTGAAAACAAAAAAATGATAAAAATGAATGTATGATATAATATGTTGAATATTCTTACCCCCCCTCTTCTCTCCCCTCTCTCTCTCTCCCCCTCTTTTCCTCTCTCTTCTCTCTCTCTCTCTTCTTCTCCCCTCCCCTTCCCCCTCTCTCTCTCTCTCTCTCTCTCTCTTCCCCTCTCTCCCTTTCTCTCTCTCCCCCCTTCTTTTCCCCTTCTTCTCCTCTCTCTCTCCTCTCTCTCTCTTCCCCCTCTCTCTCTCCCCCCCCCCCTCACCCTGAGACGGGGAGGGACGGAGACGTAGGGAAAACCAGCACTGTCCCCAAAGCTGATCTCCCAGGTTAAGGGAACGGCGGGGGCGGCGGCGGCGGCGGCGGTGGTGCAGGTGCTACACACAGACATTATTCTCCTTTCCCCCCCTCCTCCTCCCCCTTATCCCCCTCCTCCCCCCCCCCCCTCCTCCCCCCCTCCTCCTTCTCTCCCCCTCCTTCTCCCCCTCCCCCTCCCCCTGCCCCCCCCTCCTCCCCTCCCCTCCTCCCCCTCCCCCTCCTCCTCCTCCCCCCCCTCCTCTCTCCTCCTCCTCCTCCTCCCCCTCCTCCTTCCCCCTCCTCCTCCTCCCCTCCTCCCCTCCTCCTCCTCCTTCCTCCTCCTCCTCCTCCTCCTCCTCCTCCTCCTCCTCCCCTCCTCCTCCTCCTCCCCCCCCTCCCCCTCTCCTCTTCGTCCCAACTTTTTTCATAAAAATTTTAAAGTTTAGACTACAGACTTATTATCCTCATTCCTCCTCCTCCTCCTCTCTTCCCTCTTCCTTTTCCCCCTCTTCCTCTTCCTCTTTCCCTTTTCCCTCTTCCTCCTCCCCCTCCTCCTCCTCCTCCTCTTCGTCACAACTTCTTCACATATTAAATTTTAGTCTTTTTCCTAGTTATTTTTTAGTTTTCAAGTTTTAATTAATGTTATTTCATGATAGATATCTAAGTCTCAAACAATTGATTTTCGAGCATTTCTTTAACCCCTTGAGACCCAGAACGTAATTTCCTTGTAATTTTGGGTACCACGCAATTTATTTACTATAAGCAATTTTTATAGCTATACCTGTTTAGTATCCTTACCCACTAACTAAATTTGGTATATTTAGTTTTCTTTTTTAAATTTTATGGCTAAAAAACCCATTTTTTAGCCAGGAAAAATCTGGGGGTGAAGGGGTTAAATAAAATCATACTCCCCTTTCCCCTCTCCCCGACTAATAGGTAATGGAGGATATTCAGGTAAGATGCCCACCGCCTCAACCCCCTCTACCACCCCCGCACCCCCCCACACGCCCCTCTCCTCCCCAAACTTTTGTTCATGATCTGCCCTTTAAACCCACCCCACCCCCCACCCCGCCCCCACCCAAGGACTCCTTTACAACCTCCATGATAAAGAAAAATACGAAAAAAGATGAAAAATGAGAATAGGTTGTAACCCACAACCAAAGTAGGTTTTGGGGGTTTTATTTTTAGTAGTAGTTTGTAGTTGTAGTAGTATTTTAGTTTGTATATAGTAGTAGTGTTTAGTAAGGGTTTGAAAAAGTTAACTAACCAAGAAAAAAGTAGTAAATTTTATGTTTTAGTTTTGTAATTAAATTTTTTTTTTTCAAATTGGGGGAAAAATTGTAATTTCTGTGTGTGTTTTTTTTTTTTTTTTTTTTTTTTTTTTTTTTTTTTTAAACTTTATTGACATTTTTTAAAGTTAAATCATAAAAAAAAAAATGTTATCAAATTTTTTTCGATCGGTTTTTTTCTCGTTTTTTTTCGTTTTTCTTTTTGTTCATTTGCATTTTTGTGTTTGTGTGTTGTGTTGCTTGCTATTTTTTTTGTGTTGCATGTATAGGGGTGTTGGGTTTTCCCTTTTTATCTTTTGTTTTTTGTTTTTAACTTTTTAAGGCAATGACGGGAAAAAATGTGCGCAATATTCGTGTTTTTGCTTTTTTTTAATAATTTTTCCTTTTTTTTTCCCTTTTTCCCCTTAAAGATGTGTGCGAAAGTTGTGGTTTTGGTTGTGGTATGGTAGTGGTTTTTAGTGGTAAAGGTTGTAGTGTGGTTGGTTGTGGTTTCAGTGGGAGAAGTGGGTTTTAGCTGTGGTAGTGGGTGTGGTTTCAGTGGTAGAAGTGGTTGTGGTAGTGGCTGTGGTAGAAGTGGTAAATGGGTTTTGGTAGTGGTAGTGGTTGGGTTTCATGTAAAGTGGTTGTGTAGTGGTAGGGCTGTGGTTTCAGTGTAGAAGTGGGTTTTGGTAGTGGTTGGCTGTGGTTTTTGTGGGAAAGTGGTTGGGTAGTGGTGTGGCTGGGGTTTCATGGTAGAAGTGGTTTTGGCAGTGGCGTGGTTCAGTGGTAAAGTGGTTGTGGTAGTGGGGGGGGCGGGGTTTTAGTGGGGGAAGTGGTATTGGGGTGGTGTGGGTTTTAGTGGTAAAGTGGTTTTGTAGTGGCATGGGTTTCATGGTAGAATGGGTTTTGGTAGTGGCTGTGGTTTTTAGTGGTAGAATGGTTTTGGTATGGGAGTGGCTGGTTGTGGTAGTGGCTGTGGTAGTGGTATGCTGTGGGTTTCAGTGGGAGAAGTGGTTGTGGTAGGGCTTGGGGTTTTAGTGGTAAAATGGGAGGGTGTGGGGAGTGGTAGGTTTCTGGTTTGGTAGGGGGAGTGGCTGTGGGTTTTATGGGGTTTGGGTATGGTTTTAGTGGTTGTGGTAGGGTAGTGGCTAGGTTTCAGTGGTTGTGGTGTGGTAGTGGCTGTGGTAGTGGTAGCGGCTGTGGTTTTAGTGGGAAATGGGGAGTGGGGTGGGTTTTAGTGGTAGAAGTGGTTGTGGTAGTGGCTATGGCTTAGCGGGGGGGGGGGGAGTGGAGTGGCTATGGTTTCAGCGGTTGTGGTAGTGGTAGTGGCTATGGTTTCAGTCGTTGTGGTAGTGGTAGTGGCTATGGTTCGTGGGAGTGGCTTGGGGTTTAGTGGTAGGGCTATGGGTTTCAGTGGTTGTGGTAGTGGTAGTGGGTTTTGGGAGTGTAGTGGGTGTGGGTTTTAGGGTTGTGGTAGTGGTAGTGGCTATGGTTTCAGTGGTAGAAGTGGTTGTGGGTTTCAGTGGTAGAAGTGGTTGTAGTTGTGGTAGTGGCTATGGTTTCAGTGGTAGAAGTGGTGATGATGGTAGTGGTAGTGGTGACGGTCTGTGTTTGTGTGTGTGTCTGTGTGCGCGTGTGTCTGTATATGTGTGTGTGTCTGTATGTGTGTGTCAGTGGCGGATCTAGGATTTTCTGCAGGGGGGTGACTTCCTCGAGGCCCGCTAGGGGGGTCCGGGGGGGGCAAGGAAATGTTCAATTTTGCTTGTTCTGAAATGCAATTTCCTGCATTCTGTGAAACAAATCTGCCTCACTGTTGGACTCCAAGAGTATGACGTTTTTAATTATGAGGATTTTTATTTTTCATCAATGAGTTAAATTTTCGTAAAATAGGAAGAAATAAGATTGACCAAAACAGTGACCCGGTATCG
>JACEEZ010006674.1:15000-17500 GCA_016584305.1 Chionoecetes opilio
CATTTTATTTTCATTGTATTTCATAGTATTTTCATTGTAATTTCATTATATTTCATTGTAATTTCATTGTATTTCATTGGAATTTCATTGTATTTGCGTTATATTTTCAGTGTTTTTATTGTAATATCATTGTATTTCATTGGAATTTCATTGTATTTCATTGTAATTTCATAGTATTTTCGTTATATTTCAGTGTTTTTATTGTAATTTCATTGTATTTCATTGTTATTTCATTGTATTTTCGTTATATTTCAGTGCTTTTATTGTAATTTCATTGTATTTCATTGTAATTTCATTGTATTTCATTGTAATTTCATTGTATTTCATTGTAATTTCATAGTATTTTCGTTATATTTCAGTGTGTTTTTATTGTAATTTCATTGTATTTTTATTGTATTTTCATTGTATTTCATTGTTTTGTCATTGTATTTCAGATCATTGTTAATTTTTCATCATAATATTGTCTGGTGATTCATTTCTCATCATATTTTGTCCTTATTTTTCTTTCTACAATATTTGCCTCTTTATTTTTGTCCCTTCACAGTTTGCCTCGGATCATTTTTTTGCTTCACAGTTTGCCTCAGATCATTTTTTGTCGCTTCACAGTTGGCTCAGATCATTTTTTGTCGCTTCACAGTTGGCTCAGATCATTTTTTGTCACTTCACAGTTTGCCTCAGATCATTGTTTTCGCTTCACAGTTTGCCTCAGATAATTTTTTGTCACTTCACAGTTTGCCTCAGATCATTGTTTTCGCTTCACAGTTTGCCTCAGATAATTTTTTGTCACTTCACAGTTTGCCTCAGATCATTTTTGTCGCTTCACAGTTGCCTCAGATCATTGTTTTGGCTTCACAGTTTGCCTCAGATCATTTGTTCTTGTCCTTGTGGCTGCCTCGCCCCTCAAACGTCTCGTCTATAAGTGACGCTGCGTATCTCCAGGACCATTCTGCATCCACCACTACATCAACAAACACTGCATTTCCTGTGGAGGGTTTTTTCCCTTCTTATTTTCCTTGTTTTGTTTTGTTTTTATTTTGTGTATTTGTATTTTTTTCGATTCTACCTTTCCTTTTATTTCTTCGTCTATTTTCTTGTTCTGGATAACCGTACTGCATTTATTTACTTCTCTCTCTCTCTCTCTCTCTCTCTCTCTCTCTCTCTCTCTCTCTCTCTCGCTCTTGCTCTCGCTCTCGCTCTCGCTCTCGCTCTCGCTCTCTCTCTCTCTCTCTCTCTCTCTCTCTCTCATCTCTCTCCTCTCTCTCTCTCTCTCCTCTCTCTCGTCTCTCTCTCTCTTCCTCTTCTCTCTCTCTTCTCTCTCTCTCCAATCATTCACACATTTTCTGTTACAAACTAAAACTAATATCCCCCCCCTTCCTCCCTCCTCCTCCTCCTCCTCCTCCTCCTCCTCCTCCTCTCTCCTCCTCCTCCTCCTCCTCCTCCCTCCTCTCCAGGATGTGCCGTGAAATATGTGACAACGGTAACGAGAGACAGAGGTAGAGAGAGAGAGAGAGAGGAGAGAGGAGAGAGAGGAGAGAGAGAGAGAGAGAGAGAGAGAGAGAGAGGAGAGAGAGAGAATCACTATCAAACACTTAGCCATAATAGTCATGATATAAATATTTTCTATTAGTTCGTCATTGCATTCAGAAATCTCTTCCTCTCGCAAACAAAATAATGATATAATGATGATGATGATGATACTAATAATGATTGAATATTCTTACCCCACCTCTCTCTCTCTCTCTCCTCTCTCTCCTCTCTTCATCTCTCTCTCTCTCTCTCTCATCTCCTCTCTCTCTCGCTCTCTCTCTCTCTCTCTCTCCCCCCCCCCTCACCCTGCAGACGGAGACGGAGACGGAGACAGTCACGGAGACCAGCACTGTCACCAAGCTGATCTCCCAGGTTAAGGGATACGGCGGCGGCGGCGGCGGCGGCGGCGGTGGTGCAGGTGCGTACACACAGACATTATTCTCCTTCTCCTCTCCTCCTCCTCCCCCTTATCCTCCTCCTCCTCCTCCTCCCCCCCCCTCCTCCTCCTCCTCCTCCTTCTCCTACTCCCCTCCTCCTGCCCCCCCCCCCTCCTCCTCCTCCTCCTCCTCCTCCTCCTCCTCCTCCTCCTCCTCCTCCTCCTCCTCCCTCCTCCCCTCCTCCTCCTCCTCCTCACATCCTCCTCCTCCTCCTCCTCCTCCCCTTCTCCTCCTCCTCCTCCTCCTCCTCCTCCTCCCCTCCTCCTCCTCCTCCTCCTCCTCCTCCTCCTCCTCCTCCTCCTCTCCTACCTCTCCTCCTCTCCTCCCCTCCTGCCCCCCCCTCCTCCTCCTCCTCTTCGTCCCAACTTCTTCATCAAATATTGAAGTTTAGACATACAGACATTATTATCCTCCTCTCCTCCTCCCTCCTCTTCCTCTTCCTCTTCCTCTTCCTCTTCCTCTTCCTCTTCCTCCTCCTCCTCCTCCTCCTCCTCCTCTTCGTCACAACTTCTTCATCCAATATGAAGTTTAGTCAT